>AZLU01000006.1:251404-266229 GCA_002224055.1 Pezizomycotina sp. ARF18 | reverse complement strand
CGTGGGGTAGTGAGGGCGGAGAAGGTTGAGCACCCAGCGCAGTACATATCCTCCCTACTTAGCAAAGTGCAAGACGCGGCACGTAGAACGCACTTACGAGATCAAAGGCTGCAGGACGCAGATCAGTTCCTGGACATGCTGAGAGACGGTCGGTTGCTAAAGGGTGGTGAGCCGGATAGTGATGGTGTCGCGACCATGGTCATCAACGACTTTATACGAGGGAAGCTACCCTGGTAACACCTTGTATTGTAGAAGGTGAAGGGCGGACAATAGTGAATCTCAGGGAGTCATCGGAAAGAAGGACGACTTGGAGAAATCGGAGGCAGGAGACCGATGAACGAAGGTATGACGTAGATGCTTCTGAGGAAGTCGGTAGTGACGACGACGGTAATTAGGAGACGAGTGGAACGGCATTGAAAGACGAGGATGTGAAAAGATGAAATGGCGATGCTGAAACGATGAAAGAATGGAATGATGACGATGCGAACACTCGTCGAGACCGATGATTCGAGTTCCAAAGAAAATTTAATGGCTGTGTTACCGACATTTCTTTGCCCGATTTACCTATACACGGTTAATATATCTTAAACGGTTATCTTGATGTACTATATGGCGAGGCGTTTCTTGGGGGGGGGGGGGGGGGCAATAAATGATACTCATTATTGCTGGGTTTAAAACATACATAATTATACAATTAGCTCAACAATCCTCGCGGCAATCATGATAATGACGATATTGGCCCGCCCTTGCAGCATCTCATAAACGCTTCACGAGAGATATCGAATGCAAATTCTAATATGAATGCGATCAAGACAGCAAATATTATACTTTAGTAGACTGTTCACTTTTTTTTTTTTCTTTAAATATTGTTTTTTATTCTCCTCTCCGCTTCTTTCTTATTGCGTTCATTTTTTTTTTAAAAAAAAAAAATGATAGTGGTGCGCACTGCTCATTATATAACAATTGCACAAACTGCTGGATAAATGGGTTTATATCACCAATTCTAGCTCACAAATCATCACAGCTTTATTATCAAAAAAAATCTGCTGCATATAAAAAGCATTCGACACCATAGTCGAAGACGCTTATCTCTTTACCTCTTTACTCCTCTCTTCTCTTGATCTCTTCCTCGAATGATTCAAATTTTTATTTCTCCTACCCTGGTCATTAAGAGCAACCTCGCTGTTGCTCTACGCTGCATGCTCAGCCTTTCAAAGCCATCTTCATCAAGATCATTTCCCTCGCGGTTGCTCATGCATGTGTTCTAAATGGGACAACAGATATAATTCGGTGCAAGGTAACTTATCCGCTTTTCTGGACAAGAGAGGAAAACTCCTCAGAGCCCCTGGCTTCGGACATACCGGCCCGCGACGAAATGCTTCTTTCTACCTTCATTTAACTCTCCCCCTTCTGACCATCTCCATCTTGACATACCAGAAACTGGGTTTTACAGAATCGCATACTTTACTAATTTCGTCCATACACAGTCCGTCAAAGCTCTCACGCGCCATTGAGCGGCGTCTTTCGCCGCTAAGCACAGATATGTGTCATTTTCCTCTTTTTTCTTGAGAGCTGCAAGTTCGCCACACTGTCCTTGTAACATTCATACAAACGCCTCACACTGTTTTGGTTCACTCTTACCAGCACAGAATCTCGATATCTTCGCAGATAGATGCTGGTTATGCATGATGCATTAGATGCAACGCGCAGTAACCTAGCTTCCCGCTCCTATACCGTTTGTTCGCCTCCTTCCGATGTCGACGACGACTTCAGGAGAAATTCTCGGTAAGTCAGTTACTGCATTCCTCAAAAAATGTGCCTCATGCTCTAAAAAATCGATTTCCTAGAAAAAAGAAAAGAAAAGCAAAAGGGAGAGGAAGATATAGAAGGAGAAAAAAGTTTCCGTGCAATTCCTTGCTATTACTGATATTTCCCCTTGCAAGATTTTTAGCAGGCGAACAATTTGCAATCATTCTAATATCCGTCGAAATGGTCTCAAAAGCTGAACTGCTCCTTCTCATTGGCAGAAGAAGTACAATCAAGACGCGAGATGCCGAGTTACTTTTCAACCGTCGGAGTCGGAGCATCTCGGTCTTAAGCAAGCTACCTATCTTTCAAGAAAGAGGAACTCATGTTTTACTTTATGAAGCCGTTGATATTACGGCAGAGCCACAATGGCAGTGACGAATCCGCCAACCTATGTCAACGATCGGCAAAAAGCTGGTCCCTGGATGATATTAAGACTAAAGCGGCCACAAGCCACTGATATCTCTCCGGTCGAATCAGAAAACCGAGACTGGGACTCGAATCTAGATCGACAGTGGCTGAAAAAAAAAAGAAAGAAGGAGATCTCTTCGTGCCCTTCTTTCTTTTCTTTTTTATAATATTTATTCCAATATAATAAAATAATTAAATACTTATTTTATTTTATTATTATTTTAAAAAGAAAGAAAGAAGAAAGCCAATGACAAATGACGAGGGCTTGGCATTCGACTTGAACGGCGAAGAAGCTCAAGAGCTTGACCTCCCATCAGGAATATTATTTAGAGGTATAAAAAAAGAAATCATAACTGAGAAAGAAAGAAGCAAGAGCAACAGATGCAAAAGTACGAGAACAACACGCTTGGCAGATATTTCAAGGCTATCAAGACCCATCTCAGCGGGACTTTTTGATTGGACTGTGAATCGGACGTCCCCAAGTTGATAACGAAGTCCTCAAAATTTACAGGAGAGAAGGTCTAGAAAAACATACGAACATTTTAAGGAGATTTGTGGAGAACAGTACAATCAAGTGATCGATCCCTGCCTACTCAATCACAAGGACCTAGCCCGCAATTTCGAGTTACAGGCTTACTGCACAACGACGCTACTTTTTTTTTCGTCCGTAACACGGAAGCTGTCATCGGACCTGAGACGAATATCCGCCTCTGCCTGCCCTCTTTTATTTTCGATAAGACTTGTTTGTATGACGATTTTTCAACATGAGGAAGATCGAAACAATCACGGAATAAGGTTAAACCTCGATCGAGGAGACAAAGAATCCTGGATGTTGATATCAATTCAAGTTTATTGTACACACCACCCTCACCCAAACGGCCAAAAAAATATAAGATAGACTTTAATCACATGGCAAGTTAATACGCTAGGACACACCTCGGTCCCCAAAATTGTCTAGGCGAACCTCCAGTAGAGTGTGGTCTGCATCCAGGTAACGGAAAAGGTTAGTGAACACTGGACAGCACTAAAGATTTCCTGAAGGAATTCGTTTCTTTTTCAATGGTCAATACTGTTTCGTTCGTCTTGCTTTTTCCCATAAACAGAAGAGACCAAAAAAAAAAAAAGGCTCCGTGTATCGAAACGAGTACTCTTTATCCGCTAGACGAGTTCGAGTAGCGGTGTACTTGAAATTCGTCATCAATTGAAATGGAAAAAAGAAAGAAAGAATAATACTTCTTTTCTACAGACCTTCTAACGTTTCCCTTTGCATCGCTAAAATTTCCTTTCTTTTCTTTCCTCTTTTTTTTCTCTCCAAAGTGAAAAAATAAGAAATAAAATAAAAATAAAAACCGAGTCAGATGTGCCAATTCCCAAAAGCAATTCATCATGGGCCACCAGGTTGTAGTTTTTAGGCACCTTGAATCCGATATCACTGCTGAAGGTTCCTTGTCGCCACAACGCTTTCTAAGTGGCCTAGGGCGATTGAGATTCAAATTTACTTGTCGCGACCGCAGTTACTTACCCCTCCCCGTCTCCTACCCTCGCTTTTTGTGTGGAGTTTCACTTTTTTTCCAACCTATATGTGCTCCTGAGTTAAGCTTCTTCGGAAAAAAAAAAAACAGGAATACAAAGCACAGTTATATATATCGACATCCCCCTAAGAAACGGAGGGGAGCGATTCGTCAAGTTTTACGAAAAATTTTCTTCTCTCATTAAAAAAAACTTGTCCTTGTCGTCCGTCGCAAGGAAAAAATTACCTAAAAATCAGAGAGAAAAGGAAATAAATTACATTGCGATATATCCGTTGCAAATTTGTGTTGCTCCGCCCTCCCCGCCAGCCGGAATATTTGGGGTCTTCTAAAAAAAAAAAATTTGTTTTTATATAACACCGAGCATTCCGGTTTGAATTCACCTCACGCACGCACTAAAAAAAACACCGATTGGTGTGTAAAGAAAATCCCCCCTCTGAGTGGTGGGACAGTCCGGAAAAGATAAAAAGTTTCCTACGATTTATAGATTTACATCAAACTGGCACCAACGTTCGTGCTCGCGTCCAAGAGTACCTTCGACGACATCAGTATCCTTGGAGTCGCTTTGATCCCAGAGCACCTACGCTGACATTGAGCAACGTAGAACGAAACAACAAACAAGGAGTATTGCCGATTAGTTTGTTGGCAAACATGCTCAAATAGTTCGGGAGACACGTTCGTACGAGAACAGGTGAGTTCTGAATGTACAGGAGCGATTTTCTCGAGTAAAAGGAAACAACTTATTCAGCCGTCCCCAAAACGCCCTCCGAACCCTTGTAGAGCCCTTGTTCTTACTATATTATTATGTTTATTTCCTTTTCCTATATCCTAGTCAAATATCACTCGGTTATATGATTAAGTCTTTATTATCATCTTATTTGCTGTTTAGGATGTTGACTTGCCGTTTCGTAAGAAGAAGTGTGACGAAGCTCGACCGCGTGTACAATGCACCAATCTCAGACTTACCTGCGACGGGTTCGATGAACAACCGATATGGAGAGGGAGAGGAGCAGCGAAGC
Source organism: Pezizomycotina sp. ARF18 (assembly GCA_002224055.1). Taxonomy (NCBI): domain Eukaryota; kingdom Fungi; phylum Ascomycota; species Pezizomycotina sp. ARF18. The sequence continues at coordinate 261,464 of AZLU01000006.1, read as the reverse complement.
TAAAAAAAGCTGAAATCAAGGCACAGATGGTCAGAAAGAGCCGGAGGAAGAAGAAGGCACAAAAGGCTGCTGAAGCTGAAAAGAGAAAAGGACAAGAAGAATAAGCGAAGTTCGGCAACAGTCCGCGGACGATTCTCCCACGACGATCAAAGAGGAGTCCCCGATTTAAATGACGACAAGGCCGAACCACAAGTTACTACCGTAGCAAATACGATCTAGCTCGGGAGTTTCTGGCATAGCGGTCGCTCTAATGTGTCTGTTGCAGAAGAGGAGGTTACTACAAAGTCAAACTGACGGCCCAAACTCATCTTTCTCACCTACAAGCTCTGGAGATTACCCTATGTCAGAGGCCAGTACGATCAGTCGGTTTACATGAATGTAATAACACTCTGGAGAGTGTTGGAGCTCAGATGACGAAACTTGACGGCAATTTCCGTAGCCGTATACGTCCTTCGATTCGTCGATGGACACTTGCGACGCAGATTTCGACGAAGATATCGATGACGAAAGCAACGATTCGAGCAGTCAGTCGGACAGTCAGACGTTTGCGATTTCGGTCCTTTCGAGGCTTCGGACAATTCGATCGAGACAATGATGCCTGTGACAGGGAAGTTTGACGTCAATCTTGTCAAGTTATATGTCAAGAAACATCTTCCACGTTACGTACCGAGCGCTTTCGAATAGTCAGATATTTACATACAACAGTGCACGATCCTTATGTTCTCCGAGAACAAGAGTTTTTCCATGGTTCTTAAGCAGTAGTGCTTTGCACATGACCGCAACGCCAATGTCAACAGCCGTTACCAAGAGTCTCAAGACTCAGTAACAAGCACAGAAGCCTTAGTCTCCATTATTTGAAAAGCAGTAGCCAATAGGAAAAATTACGAAGCACGTTATTGCAACAATTTGTGCTTTATTTCTTTCGAGTACGTGATTGGTATCTATTTGCGCAGCTTAAATTTCGGTCAAGCTTCTAAATTAACCGTATTTCCTCGGTAAATAGGTAATTCAAGGACTACGAGGTGGACTGTGCATGTAAAAGCAGCTACTGATTGCGTGCGGCAACTGGATTGGATGAACAATCCACCGACAAATGAACCAGCGAACTGGTTCATGTTCTCACGAGTAATATGGCTTGATATTTAGGATCTTTGACAAGAGGAGCGCCAGCTCATTTTGCCGACACCTATCGGCAAATGCTCTTCTTCTCCATCGATGCGCAACCGCTACAAGAAGGAGAGCTCATTGGCTGCGAAAGATTCTATCATGTTTATTTTATCTGAAGCTGTGTGTTAGAGCACTGGAAAATAGAAGCACTCAAGCAAGGAAACGAACCGAGACTCTACGAGAGCTGCAGAGGAGGGGAGATATCCTTGACAGGCAACTCATGAACAAGGATGATATAGATTTGGAACAGCACGAATCGGCCTCGGCCGCTACCTCAACCACCGCCATGAGCGATAAGCATACAGATTATGATATGACGGAGTATAACGACTACCCATCTCCTCCGTTTACAGAAGATAACGATGAGCAGCCTAGCCCCTAGAAGACGGGGACTTCGATACGAAGATGACGATACCTCCATTGCCTCGGACGAGTTCGAAGATTCGCCGTTCTGAGACAAGAACCGCAAGAGATGGAACAAATTGAAGGTGTCCTTGAAGACAATACCGGCACGATAGAGAGCTACCCGATCATACTATTTTTTCGAACGCCATTACCGCTTCTTTCCGAGCTGCTGTCAGGATATATATAGCCAACATCGTTTACGGTTACAATCCACATCATGGCAAATTGGAATTCCTGGAGGAACTTATGCTCATTATTTCACTAATACCGTCCGGTCCGGCCGGCTATGACCGGTCTATCGTCGCGCCTCTACTGATCGGTGGCTCGATAGCTACCGAGGAAGAAGACCGGAATTTCTTTCTATCAAGATGTAGGAAATTCCGCGGCTAGCAAAGTACGGGAACTCGGCAGCGTCGACAAGATCCTCCGCGAAGTCTGGCTAAGGCAGACGTAGGCGAGCTCGATAACATAGCCCAGTGCCGTGGCGCAAAGTTATGAAGCAGAATGGCTGGGAGTATTTGCTAGTTGATTTTTTTTTGTGTGTTAATTAGCGTTGGTTTTGATGCGTCTCTATCACACTTAACGATCCCTCCAAACATTTTATTCCCGCTGTTTCTTTTGCTCTTAAGATATACATTCTAATAATGCTGTCTATTGACTTCAATATCCCACAATCTGATTTCATCTTTCACATTCCTTTCTTTCATCTTTTTCTCTATACTTTCGGATTCCTTAATATTTGAGGTATATTACAGGCGCAATATTTCACGCTCGGGAATTTTTTACTTAATTGGTAGCGATCATTGTTTTGTTTATGCTTCGTGATTTTCTTTTTTTTTTTTCGGTTTTCAGATAAACCTGAACGGCGACTGGCGACATTCGGCACCTATACATTTTATTCGGGGTTACACAGCACTGAACTTCATAAATACAACATCTATATCATTATTCTTCCTAAACATTCTTAAAAGTAAAATATAGAAGTCTCACTATTCGAGATTTTATTCATTTTCCCCTTTTTTTGCTTGTCGTCAAGGTTATCTGAAATATTCATTTATTTTACACGCGAGAATCTCCCCAATTCTATTATACCTCAATTAATATATTCATTAAACTAATATCAGTATGGCTTCATCCTCGGATAACGCGCATGCGTTCTTTATTTTCTCTCATGTATCATGTATCTATCCCTGATTTTCCAGGAAAATGCCATTGTACGCTAGCTAGAAATGCGGAGGCAACAAAATCACGAAAGGTTATCAGTGTACGTGTGTTCAGCTACAATTGTAAGGCGTTTCGAAATTCCTGTTCCCCCTCCTGATACAATCTCAGCTGAAGACCCTGAAAAAATATGTGTCTTTTTTTAGTCTCTGGAATTAGATAAATGCATGCACTAGCTAAAAAAGATGCTGAGGCTCCAATACCAAACCTTACAGTTACTACCCTTATCCGCCCAGAAGCGCTTGCACTGATCCATCATTTTGGTGCCATTTCGTTGAACAAATATCCTCGCGATCGAATCTCTAGATTCTGGATGTGGTCGCTCGGCTCCACGCGAGAGTGAAAACCCCCGCGGCACGGAAGTGTATACCCGGCGGCGTGGGCACCAATCAGCGCTGACGGTTTTCCATGTCAAAAACCGGGGCACCGTCAGATTTACCGTTGCTCGCGTTATGCTGCACAAGGCTAAGGAAGGCCGGGGGTTTCCTTGATTTTAACCCCCCCCCTTTTTTTTATAAATTTTCAGATTGCCAATGAAAAATTGCGAAAGACATATTTATATTAATCTCGAGATGCGTAAAGAAATATAAGATTCCTGCTCCCATACTTCTGTCAGCCATCAAATTTGGTGACTTACACGGCAACAAAAACGTCTCTGTTTACCAACGCATTTTACTATGAACTAGACGGCATAGAACCCACCTCTCAGGATTCTAGACCCTGATGGCTAGAGGGTACAAAATTAGCCCCTTACGTCAAGGGCTGCTTTCGCTTGAAAAAATCACTAGCCGTTGGGTTTTATTTTTCAAGCTTTCCATGTTCCACCACTTGCCCTTCGATGTTCTGGATCACAATCCGGTATTATATTATAAGACGGGCATCAATCTTGCTCAATGAACATAAGCTTGCCATAACGATGTAGAGAGCATGTCTCAGAGGCTCAAGCATCACATTTTAACACGAGGATCGAAACCCCACGGTGCACAGAAATAACAGAGCCGTGGAAAACCACTTTTGGTTCGTATATAGCAACATCTGGGTCAGGATACGACTTGCCTGCTCTGGTTACTAAAAAGATTGCTGGTGACCAACGTATCGGTCTACAGTTGATTTCGCCCTGCTACATAAAGTCCCGTTCATATACAACAACTTGAAGGCGCCTAACAAAGATTCACCCAGACATTGTTATTGTACGATCTAGACCCAGTTCTCTGAACATCATCAGAGCATATCCATCGCTGGATAACAAGAAATTGTTCGAGAACTATACACAAGCTCCAGTATTAGTACCCCTTTACGGTATAATCTTAAAGGAATATATCGAGGAAATACTCCAGATATAGAGCTCACTTTCTAAAAAAAAAAAAAAAAGGTACATGCTGACTGAATCTTTGAGTATTGTCTACAAGGATAGGTACTGTTACATCTAGGAAGACTGCCTGGGAGTAACCTTGAACTACAAAAGATTGCAGACTTTGACGAATTGTTCTGCAGCTTCGAATAAAAGTAAAGCCTAGGAGGGCCGATTCAAATATCTTCGCTTGCAAGCCTTGTGATACACCCTCGTGGGGAGAACACATGCACTTAAGGTCGAAGGAATAAAGGAAAGATAGTAGCTCCTAGTCGTCGGTCTGAAGACCGCCACAGCTTCCAACCAATGGCCAATTGAGAAGTGGCGACCTCTCGCACGGCGCCGTTGTGATGATGCTTATATTTTATTGGGCTATATACCGGCACATACTTCTGTAGATACACAGGGGAAGAGCTCGGCGGTGCAGTCATCCACCCTCCCGACAAAGGGCTCGAGCATTTTGTGGGGGCTTCGTACGATCAACATGGTCTTTCGACGAAGATGTGATCCAGTCAGGACGCTCCGCGGGACGGGATAAGCTCCCGCTGTAGCTCATCCAACGAAAACAAAAAAATATTTTTTTGCTTGGTAGATCTAGTCCCTTTCTCTCACACACTCTCTCGGTAGCGGCAGCACTAATGCAAAGAGTGGTGGAGTCTCCATGCATTAGTGTACCCGGTCGTTCCGACGCACACGCTAAGTTAAGACAACAGCGAAGGTCACAACACCCTGCTGCATAACAGGATCAGCGACACCATAAGAGCCTTATGGGTGGAAATCTTATAAGCTACTCTGCAAGTCTCCGCGGAGTGGCATGATGGCCTAGATCCGTGGCCTTTGTAAATAGGTAAGGTGAGCTACTCGATACCGGGAAAACGTGCTCCTCTCCAAAAAAAGAAAAGAAAAAAAAAGGTTGCGTATATATCTGCGCTTCAAAGAGATATTTTTCGCACTCTTCGTAAAAACGTAGTTGCGAATAACGGAACATTTCGGAATATTGCTGCCCCAACGCATACTGTTCAACCATCTAATGGTCCAATGGAACCGGAAACGAACCAATCGTGATCCGGAAGCTGCCGCTGCTGTCTCAGTAGCTCTACGCCAGCCGTGAAGCACCTATTAACCCTCCGGACACAGCGTAAGTCGGTGCTTGGCGCTATCTGGAAAAGACCTTCGTCCGCGGCGAAAAATACGTAGCCGACCAATTCCCACTCGTAGAAGCCAAAGCACCGGCGTTGCGCAGCTCGTGAAGTTTTCGGATATTAGTCGTCCGATTCTGCACTGCGTTCTGCGGTAATTTGTTAGGCAGAGGACCTTGTTTGGGTTTGATAGTGTGTTCCATAGGGATATTTCGTATTCGAGGTTCCGGGTTTGGGGGTATAAAATGTCTTGCGGATCGCTTGTGGCGTTTGTGCTGGGGGAAACGGGACGGTGAAGGTGATTTCATCAGAGGTTGGCATGATGACTTTTGTGTGATAAAAACGGTGATTATAGTGTTCAAGAAACAAGAACTGCTTACAGTAGCAGCCATGGATCTCGGGACTGCCTTGGATGGCCTGAAATAACGGTAACCTTGATGTTGTTGGGATATATATATTGAAACCGCTGAAACAATCGCCACCAGTAACGTGAGGCACCACCCGCGAGCCACCGCCTACCAGCGAGCCAGTTTAATGCCAAGACTAATATCAAGAAAAATCACACCAAAAAGCCGGCGAGCCAGACACCACAACTTAAACTTCAATTATATTTTCACCAAAATGTAAGCAAAACAACAACGACAAATAACTCAACAATCACTCATCCAAACATTACGAAATGAAAACTACGAATGTATAAAACTATAATTACGACATATTCAAAATTTTAAAATTTTCGGGCGGATTTAGATTTTTATAATTTTTTAAAGTGTCGTTTATATCTAAAATTTCATTTTACACGTAAATTTTATAATAACTATCGATTACGCAACAAAATTCGCTGACAATCACTCAATTTTATTTAATATTCTTAATATTTAAGGCTTATTTATTTATATAGTTACTTTATATAAAAAATTATACTATCGTTGTCGAGTTGAAAATTATAACATTTTATTGATTTTGGTGTGTTTTTCGACTGGCTCGTAGGGTAGTGCCCACGTTAAAAACGGTAAATGATTCTATCATTGCTCGAAACAAATTTTTTGAGGCTATCGGAAACTCTAGGTCGGGCTCTATCTGAATAGCGATGCGAAAGGGATCGGTTTGAAGGCCGAGATTTAAGTTTACGATCTTGATTACCAAATACAATCTAGGCTCAAGGATAGTGATTTAGGTTCAAAATCGCGTGCGTGCGGACCGGGAGCTCTAACTCCTTAATTGAATCCCATACGTTTATGTCCTACACTACAGAAGTAAGGACTAGATAATTATTCGCTACGGATAAGTAGCTTCTATATTCGAATATTTACATCAGTGCGAGAACGCCGAATGATCAACAGGTGAAGAAGAAGTAAAAAAAAAAAAAGCCGAAGGGAGACATATCTGGAAGAACATGAAACAATAGTAAAAATAAAGAAGAGGATTGTGTGGAAAACCTCTAGGCTGGGGTTTAATTAGCTGGCGCTTTATAGGAACGCGCTGTGTATAAAGTGGATATGTGTTACAAGCTTGTCGGACGATGCTTTGAAAAAAAAAAAAAAAGGGAACGCTATAGACCGGTAAAACACTGTGAATATCCCCTAGCATGAAACTCTGAATGCACGTAAGATAAAGAAAAACGCAATATAATATAAGCGAGAGAGCATTATCGAGATGGCGTGGCAAGAGGTGTCAGATATTAGGCCAGTGAGAGTAAGGCGATATCAGGTAACCTCGATGGTCGGCGTAGGTCCAGCAGACAGACTGTCTTCCATAGGTGTATCTTCAACGAAGCAACCGATCCCCGAAAAGGCCTCGAAGACAGCGCGTTGGCAGTACTGATCCACGAAATATCCACCAGCTGCATAGCTTTGTCCTCGTATGCTTTTTCCAGCCATCTATGGAGACGTTAGCAGTGATCATTTTAAAAGCAGGGGGAAAAAGGATTTGGAGTGACATACGGGTTCTCGTATTTATGCCTATAAGTGAAATACGTATTCGATCGTCGAAACCATCCAGTGGATCGAAAGGTGCCTCTTCGTCGTCCTCTTCCTTTTTGTTGAGGTTAGCCATGAACGCGAATGCGGGAGCATTTCTCGCCGCTGCCGCTTCCATGGCAAGCTTCTCCTGGTACTCCGGGCGCATGGAACTCTTCTTGAGCGCGACCTTCTGCGACTGCGAATCACCTTCGCCGCGTCTTCGTCTCCGGTCTCTAGAGCCCTGAGGATTGCGGCCTTCGTTTCGGCCTTTTCGCGCTTTTCGGCTTCCATGTCCGCGAGCATGGCCTCGCGCAGCTTCTTGGCTGCTCCTTTCGAATTCCCGGCGCATAGACAGGGCTTCGGCTTCTTGGGCGGCCCGGGCGGCGTTTGAAGTATCGTGTTCTTTTTGGACTTCGTACAGCGCTAGCTCTTCTCTGTCTCTTCGACGTCGACTAGATTGATGAGATTGAACGTGATATCCTCGACTTGTTCGAGGTAGTTGTTGTAATCCAGTAGCGTTAGAAAGTCCTCTTCACGTTTATTGAAGCTAGATGACGTTAGCTCATAAAACATTCCCGTAAAAACTATTATTTTGAAGTAGAGAGAGATTCTTACATCTTCGCCACCCTCCTCCTGACGTCAACCTCCCTTTCCACTGTGATATCTTCGAACGTCTGCTCGGGAACTTGGCTTTTCGAAGCGTCTTGTCGCAGCCGACGACGGGACACTGCGCGGACCCAGGGAGAAGATTCGGTCGACGCAGGACTCGCACATCTTGTGGTAGCATTCGGGTTGACGCGGAAGCGCATGTTCGGGTTTAGGTATCGGGAACTCTTGCAGATAGGACATATTTCTAGGCGGGCGCGGCGGATGACTATACGTTAGCAAAGGGCGTTTGAACTGGTGCGAAAAACAACTTAGGAACCAGGGCTTACCATCGTCGGTTGAGCGTGAAGGCAGGTTCCGGCGGGCCTGGAGAACCGCCATCGACGGTCCTCCAGACATGATGGGCGATTTGGCGATGCGAATGAGATCGCGATGGACCTCGAGGATGGAGGAGATGGCGATTGATTGATTGTTCAAGGAGGAAAAGGACGGGATGGGTTTTGCTTTAATGAGAGATCGTGGGAGCAGGAAGCGTGCTCTGTGTTACAAATACGAAGTTGAGTCTAAACCTAAATAGGTATATTTCAATCTGGCCTGGGCGTGCGGTAGGGGCATTTCAGCCTTAAAAAGATTCACAGGAGCCGCGAGAAGGTAAAAAAAAAAAAAAAAAAAAAATACTTGGAACAACAACAACACCCTTCATACGGATGCGCGTTGTTCTTTTCTTCCTCCACGGCATCGTAGTAACGTATATATAAGCAAATATGGCGGACACAGGTCCTGACTCCCTTGAGAAGCACCGCCAGAGGCTGGAGGAGTCTCTAGACAAGCTTCGCAAAGCGCTTAAACACTGGCAGGTCTACTCAGCTGAGTATGAAGGTCTTCGGGAAGAACTCCTCGCTCTGCCTGAAGATGCGGACCGTCAAACCATGGTACGTTCTGACGCGCTGGAATAACAATACAATTTGTGGTAAACGCTTCAATCGCTAAGGAAATATAGAGTGGCTGATACGGGACGAGCACATTAGTTGGGTATCGCAAAGGACTTTGGAGGATCCGTGGTGACCGAGAAAGGTTTGTCCTATCTTTAAGGCGATACCAATATGTTGGAGACTTTACTAACCATTAAGTTAATCGTGACAGAAGTTATATCATTTCTCGGCGATAAAGAAGGCATCAAGCGGACGCCGAAACAAGTTGCAGAATGCTGTGAAGCACAGAATCGAATGTAAGGCTTCCACCGAGACCGTTACAACACCATGAGACATCTTCCAATCTTACATTCGTTTCTTCTACAGATGTCCAGAAAAACGCCGAGCAAGTCCAACGCAGTTAGATAAGGGCGAGGGCAGGTTGAACACCCTCAAGATTGTCAGCAGACCCGACCAAGTTATGAAGAACGCCTGCCGATCATGGACATAAAAGAGGAGCTAGACGAAGAGGGAATGATAAGTATGATTGCTATTCATTTGCAGGACATTAATCTCATTGTATTACTGACGTAGATCCTTGTAGCTTCAGTGCAACCGAAGCAAACCGCAGGCTATCCGATGAACCTTAAGGAATCCAAGGTTTTGAGAAATACGTACCGCCGAAGAGGAGATGAGAAGAGATAGAGATAAAAGCGGCACGAAAGCTGTTCCTTCAAACGCCAAGGCTGAAGTAAAAGAATCTAAATCGACACTCAGAAGACTGCAGCCAATGCCAAGTAGCGGAACCCAAAGAGCAGGAACGAAAGTATTTCAAACAGATGTGGAAGAACTTGCAGAGGAAATGTACAACTCCGGCCACAATCAGGTCGTAGAAGATGACCGAATGAGTTCGCAAACGCTCCACACGTCGAAGAATCCGAAGAAGATGCAAAGCTACGGCGAGAAATGATTACAATATCAACTCGGCGAAGTCGGCGCTATAGTCGCAGAGCTTATCTGGAGGAAGTTAGTGAGGATGAGATGAAAAAGGTGGAGACGAGAAGAGGAGGAAATAGATGAGGAAGATGAAGATGAAGATGAATATGGACGATCAACAAAGAGGTTCATTACGACGATCTCGCGAGGAAATGGAAGCGCTTCAGAGGAAGCTTCTGGGCGAGCGATGCGAAGAGACAGAAGCTATCAAGATCGCCAACGAAAAGGAAGCTGAGAAAGAAGGCAGCTGGAAAGGAAGGCTATCAAGGATAAGAAGAACCTGCAAAGAAAGGTGTTCGCTTC
>AZLU01000006.1:0-242711 GCA_002224055.1 Pezizomycotina sp. ARF18 | reverse complement strand
AGTCTGGTTCTGGGACGGAGCAGAAGAAACCATGTCGAAGAAGGAGCTGGGGCTCTCCGAATAAGCAAGGTCACGTCAACTCAAGAGAAATCGGATGGCGAACAGGAAAATGGGACTGCTGATGTTTCGCACGAGGGCGTCGGTCGCCGAGGTTTTAGAGTTTCCTGATGACAAGAACGCCGGGCGAGATAACATCCATCTCAAACATAAGCCGAAGGGAATTGAAGAGGTCGAGGGAACAAGCCGTCGGACCAGATCCGAAACACAGCTGGCGGAGGCATCAACAACCCGAAGCCCGCTGAGAAGTGGTTTACGCCAGTACCGGTTCGAGTCGGTCCCGAGAGAAAGCAAGGTCCACGACAGGGGAAGACAGATGATAATCCCGCTGAACGCAAAGACAGCCGAACGACCGTCTCCCAAACGGGAAGAAGAAGAAAGGCTGGAGAAAAGAAGAAAGCCGCCGGGCCCCGAAGGTCTAACCATATGTAGAAACAGGCGTCCAGGCTAACTTCCATCCGAAGCAGTTGGCGGCATTATCCAACCAGTCGTTCAGGACTATGTCACTACTCAAGCTTACAGCGAAGAGAACATCCCACGTGGGAGACCGAGGAACATTCGGTCTCTGAGCAGCGGCACTCAAACTGAGTATTTCAATTCCTTGTCGGTAAGTAAACTATTACTATTGAATTAAATATCAAGCTAAGCAATTTCTTGAAGCCCACGCGTGGGGAGGCACTGTTGAGCACTGAGGCAGTTGACCCTCGCTTTGGAAAGACTACGTCTTCGATATTCGTATTGTTCCCCTTATTCTACGGTCTACAAACAAAGTTCCTACAAGGATCGTGTTGTACACGAGCTCCGTCGCAATTTTGCAAACGATAGCTTTAGTGTTGTAACCGGTTTTAACATACCAATCCCGCCTGGTGGGCTTCCTATGCCTTTGGTAGAAAATATGGATGTGGTGAGGATCCATCTTACCGAGGCCGAAGTTGGATACACTGCTGGTTATCCTGGAGAGAAGGGTTTCCCTGATAATGCTTTCAACAACTTCAGGCGCATCTACGCTGTTTCCAAAGGCAAAGAAATTGGGATCTTCGATAAATGGTAGGAAACCTTTGAGCTCTGTTTTCAAATAAATTACTTGTAACTTTCTAATAGAATATCTGATTGCTTTTCTCTATTAGGAATGATGTTCTATACTTCGTTGATGACAATACTAAATACTGTTGTCTTCCAAGTCGCTGGGAGGCTCGTAATTGGCTTGCTAAGGAACTGCAAAGGAAGAAAGCCGAATTGGTCAACCTGAAAGGTTTCTATGCGGACATGGAAGAACTTCACTACCGTCCTCCAGGGTGAAAGCAACGGCATTAATGAATGCCCTGAAAATTTCACCTTCTACGCTTATTAGCTTTGATGACAATGACTTAGTCTCTGAAGATCGGAAGGGCAATCCACAAGCTTCTACGGAAGTGCAGAAACATAGAGATGATTCAACAAATTCAAACTCCCAGATCGATTCAAAAAAAGGACAACCCACCGACCGGGAACAGGAGTCTATTGGCGGGACGTGCGCGGTCTGCAACGGCAGCCCAGTTCAACAGTGCGTAACCGGTCAAGAGAAGACTATGGTCGGTGGGGAATCTTATCAAGAAATCAAAGCTCTTACGCACCAACAAAGTATGAAGAGCAGCGCGAGCGAGATGAATAAAGGTAGCGAAACGGAAAAGATAAATGGGAATATAGCACTTACTGGCTCTCCAAACTTCACTTCTTCTCCTGTCAGGTGCCGTGTTCCCAGCCCCAGTCGAAAGCCATTTGTGTATAAAGATCCTCCCAAGGTTGCCGTATCAGCCCCCCAATTTCTAGTACGAAAACTCCAGCGCAGGAATTCCTTCTGGCTCCGTAAACCACCGAAACGGAAGAGATTATGTTTGCATCGTTCATCAGTTTGCCTGATTATCATAGCGGAGATTATGGAGAGGATGGATTCATGAGATATCGGTCTAAAAGTTTAGATGGGAAAGTCGAACAGGATGTTCCGCGAGAACCGGAACAAAAAAGCCCTTCGTCTTCTCTCAGATTCGAGAGTAAATCAACGGGAATAGAAAACGAAACTGATGCCACTCCTCCGAAACCGGAAACTATCACTAAGGACTCTGCGAAAAATATTGTTATGCCGATCACTAAAGTCCACCAAGTCTGCCCCGAAGCCTCTATTTCCTTTACAAATCAAAAGCATTAGGATACCGCAGCAGCCTGCTATTGTATCTCCGAAGGGCTTTGAGTACGGATCGAGACCATCAACCGGATATAGTCAAGCTTCAAGCGGAACCAACAATTCTAGGCAGAGTGGCATCCACGGGCAACAAACGTTGACATCTGGACCCTCCCATAACCATTCGCGCAACAGCAGCCAGAGTCATAGGCGTATTGAGTCTTGGAGCACGGACAGCAGCTTGCCGAACGGCGGCTTCTCCCGTCCTCCCCGCGTAAACGGGTTCTCGTGGATCTAACTTCTGCTAGTTCATCCGTTAGCGTGCAAAGCCCCCGCAGCCAGTACGCACCAACACCGCCACCACCGCTGCCGGTACCGTCGGGTGAATATCCTCATCATGGAAACCACACTCCCCGTCTACAACCTAATGGCTCTCAGTTCCTAAGTCAAACCCAGTTTATTCAGCAGAACAATATCAACTACGGGAATTCATACGGCGCCCATGGTATCATTCCGGCCCTGCCGTACTATCTCCCGCAGCAGCAGCAGCCTGGGCCTGTGGTCTACTACGTTCCGGGAACGCCGCAATACTACGACCCCTCGCCATGTATAGCACAGATTTCGGTCACGCCTCCAACCGAACCGCGAGCCTTCAGAATTAAGGATAAGAAGAACCCTAAGAAGAATCAGCACCTTGTTAGGAGCAACTCAGTGTTTTCACCAAGTCCTGCCCAAAATCTTGATAGATATGAACATGCATATATAAATCACTTGTCTGAAACTCAGGCCAAGATTGAGATAGGACGGAAGCTGGCCGAAGAGAAAGCAGAGAAATCTGAAGCAAAGAAGCAGGCTGTGACAGAGGATGCGGTACGTACGGAGACTCCAGAGACGATTGTTCAGACTGAGGAGGTATCCAAGGTCGCTGCCGAAGAGGAGAAGACGGCATGCCGGCAGTTTGATGTCCTCGCAACAAAAGCTGAGCGCCGGGAGGAAGAAGTGGTTCTGGCAAACGGGCAACCGCCTAGGGAGGTAGAAGAACATAAGGACGAAGGAATAGACTCTGGAGAAAGACAAAGCACCTTTGCAGGAAGTTAAGGGACCCATGAACATCGAGGTCGAGTGTAAAGAGTTGGATACGTTGGAGGAGGAACACCGTGCTCTCCTTGAAGCTGCAAAAGAGAAGAAGAGGCGATGAAACGTCGTTGGGAGTGGGAGAGCCAGAAGATCAAGGAGGAATCCCAGCGTTTCGAAGAAAAAAAAATACCGTCTGAATAAGCTTAATGAAAAGAAGCGAAAAGCAGAAGGGAAAGAAAATAATGGGAGCTCTTCCTCTAGTGGTGGTTCGAGTCCCGGGAGGAGAGGTGATAGCACGGACGAATATAAAAGGTGTGGGCTGTCTCTAGAGGCCGCAAGAGAGGAATTTTCGCTGACCAGTACGTCCCCAAGTCTAAGTATTACTGTTACTGCCTTTGAGGGATCGAGATTTCTAACTATTTCCTACAGTGCCGAAGCTCAAGAGTCTGTCAAAAATTACAAGAATTCTTCGTTCAGAACGTTCAAGTCTTTAGCAGAGGCCGAGAAATGGCTCAAAGATCAGGAGGTAGAAGAGTACCTTGATAAAGTGGTCCAAATCAAGCAGTCAGAAACAGCTCCTGAGCCTAAAGCGGCCTCGAGCGCCAAGGCGTTTGAACCTCTTCCGGAGCGCCCGAAAGGAGCGGGGTTTTGGGCCGTTGCCAACGGTCGAACGACTGGTCTCTTTGACAGTTTGTACGATTTCTCCTTCATATTGACGTTCTTTGTCGCAATGAAGCTAACTTTGATTTCTTCTCTGTTACCTAGTGAGGAGGTACAGGAAAGCGTCCACAGATACCCTGGCGCGGACCACAAAAAGTTCAACAAGGTGGAGGACGCGATAAAGTGGCTGGAGTCAAAGGCCTAAGCACAACGAAGATTTCTGCGATGGAAAATATCTATGGTGTTGATGTGACCCAAGAATGGTACACCGGCGACTTTGAAACAGAAAGACGTTCCCTTCCTTTAGAACTGCAGCTAGCGAAGAATACTGGTTCGCCCGTACGTTATGCGGCAGGAGTACGGCGCATACGCACAGAAACCTCAAAACACCTACCCTCACTGGTGCCTGTTAGCGGGGACCAAAAACGTCGAGGGCCTTCAAGACGAAAGTGTCATGATTACTGCGGAGGACGTCTCCGGCGAAGAGGTCACGATTGTTGTTAAACGGCCGTGGTATTTCCAGTGGTTAGAACAGATGGGGCACGACTGCGTTCTTGCTATCTTGTACGGGCGGCCGCATATCGCTGACGATGGGAGCTGCACCATCGCATTAACGCCGTCGGATATTCCCTACGTCTATTGTGTAAGTTATCCCTGATTCTTATTTAATCTCATTCTTTGGGACTTCGATCTCTGACGCGACTTTCGCACTAACACTTCTTTTTCCCGATTCCTTCTTAGTTCTGCAATTGTACTCTCGACGTTATTAGGAACATCAGCGGTTCTGTCCCTACGACGACTCGTAGGAGAGATATAACGGGGATCTGCGACAATTGTGACGAGCCCTGCCACCTGAACTATATATGTCCTGATTGCAAAGTCGCCGCATACTGCTCCAAGGTAAAATAATCTCCATTCCTGTACTATTCCCTTCGTCTGGTCACACCTTGCTAACAAATCATCAAAATGTGGTCTGTAGAAATGCTATCTTGACGCGAGGCAGAACGACATGATGCCATCTTGTGCCATCACACCTCGACTTTCAGCGTTCTGTTCGACATTGACTGGACTAACGCGGATAAAGTCGTTGGAAGTCTCAATTTCGGTGATGTTCACAAGAACGTTTTTTTTCGGGGAGGCGACGTGAAGCAATATGGATAATACAATGCGTTCGGGCTGAATATCTTTTCTTAGTATTCTTATTATTTTTCGGAGTTTTCTTTAGAGAAAGGCGTTTTAAAGATTGGATTGCGGTTTATTTATTTAATTTTTCGGGATTCAGAGCTGCATTTTGTTTGACGGTTAACATGGTTTCTTTTTTAATATTTTATTAGGAATGCTTCTTTATTTCTTTCTTTCCCTTCATATTATATATTTCTCGCCTTGTCTCTTCGTATTCCATTTTATGAAATGCTGTTGGCGTTTCATTTTTCTTTATTACTTTCAGCTCCGCATCCTTTCATTCATTACTATTCAGTACACGATTTGATGAGACATTGACGCTATTGCATGGTAGCAAATTTCTATTTCTAAAAAAATATTCCTTGGTTAAAAAATTTATTGAAGTTGATGGCAAGTCACGGTATTACAATAGTATGATCATGATTTGAGGCACGATGAACTTTCTTTTCGCGGATATTGAAAGGATGCTCTCAAAAAAAAAAAAAAAAAATTGCGGTTCGTATGCGTACGCATTTGATAGAATGAGATTTAATAAATTTCTAGACATTTGAATAAGATTACAAGAGGCTATTTAGCCATGGTGAGTTTGAGATGGAAGAGCTTTTTCGGATTTCGGCAAACGCTAGAGATGATTTTTCGTCGTGGGATTGCGACGAGGACTGGTCGTCGGGGAGTTATCAACAACAGCACTACTCAGAGCCGGAAATAGCTATCCCGAAAAAAAAAAAAAAAAAAAAAAAAAACTTGTTGATTACTTTTACCTGAGTATTTATGTATTGCTATTACCGGTGCCTTTTAGAAGTACCTAAGTAAATAATGTAAAGCTGCAACTCTCAAGGCTGGTTTGTAAGTAGATATAATAAAAGGTTTGAGGAGAAAACTTATTGGTGGATATTAGGAGTGATTTCTACGCGGTTTTGTTGAGTGTGCCGGTCGACAGATTTCTTCCTTCCCTTCTCTTCTCTTGTCTAACAAGATAGTATTGGACTGGACACTCCTGCCACTTTTTTTTTTTTTTTTTTTTTTTTTTTTTTTCCGCGTAGCGTAATAGGAATACTTGTTCTAAAACCAACTAAAGAGAAAGAAAGAAAGAAAGCCCTACAACCGGTGTACAGTGTACTATTTACTAGCATCAACCGGACGGGCCAGAAAGACTTACTCAACCTAACGTACTATATATTCATTCCGGACCCTTCTTAATACAGGAAATACAGGATATTGTTTGTTTAGTATGAGAGTTCTCTAACCAACTTCACCGGAAACATATCTCTGTCTTGCTATTATCACGCAAATACCTAAAGGGCGTATACTATTGAGCAGTCCTTGTGTTCATTTATATTTACTGATATAGACGGGATACTCAAGTTCGCATACTATCTATTAGTCTTACATATCTCATTCCGGCGCTTCAAACATACTAATATAAGAAAAGCACAACCGTAAGAGCCTTGGATTTGTTAAGGCCTCGGATACGAATTTGACACTCTCACGAAATTCTACCTATAATACTGGGACGGTTTTGGTCAGGAATAGGAGGACATTACATATTGATCGCCTACATTACAGGGACGTCTTGATAAGGCTTAGAGTGGATTGAAGCAATACAATGGCGAACGGTTCATATTTATCACATGCCGGTATCAGCAACGCAACGTATAGAATTACTAATAGAAATCGTTATTAATTTGAGAGCGACTGCTGTGTTACTTGTTCTAGCTTTCTGACGCTTCGAAGAATATTTCATAACCTACTAAAGCGCCGTGATGACCATAGATACCTGAAGGGTATTAGGTTATTCCGAGCCTATCGGCCGGGAGCGATAAGGCTAGTGGACACGGAACGACGAGCTGCACGATATTGATCGAAGATTTGTAGGATTCCAGTCATTTGGCCTACAGTAACTAATTAGTAAGATGTCGTCGTCGAGGAAGCCTGGAATGGAGATCGGTCGTTGATGGATCTCGTAAACCCATCGGGACATATCGTCGATATCGATAAAAACAACAAGCGGTTCATCAATTATACTAAGTCTAAGCTCGACAAGCCGATGATAAAAATGGTGAAAAGCCGGCAACGATAAAACTGAGAAAGAGCCTTCTTACTCTCTCATACAGGCAGCAGGAAGTCTTGAGAACTGAAATCTGGCCTATTGTTCGGATATCTGAAACGATTTTCTCAGAAAGTGTGCAACTAGTTGAGAAGCTTCTGGATTATTCAGAGGATGCAATTTGGCAGGACGATATATCTGTTCTATCTAGAGACCGTACTTCACTGTAGAGCTCTCAAAATATATAAGCGCCAATACCCGCGCACAAAATCAATGGATATTTCAATGAAGCCACAACACAAAAAGAGGCCGGTATATACATTCTCTACGGTCGAGATGGATACGCGATATTTCATTAATCATTCTCGTCAATACGTCTAAGTATAATTACTCACGAGCCAAAAAATAAACTTACAAGTGACAGACACGAATGTTGATGCGATAGAGACACTACCTTTCGAAGCTTCGCAAAAATTTACCGAGTATGGAGCCATCGCATAACAAGTCAACAGGGCATTGTGAAAGCTGTACTGAAAATATAACTACTATCAGGAGGTGGAGTTCTATATATAGTTAATTCAACAACGAGCAACTCAATGATATTGAACTAGGATCCTTCGAGCAACATTCATAGAAACGAGGGCTGCCCATCAGATAAAAAGCTAAGTTACTTTTATCGAAAACAAAAGATTCAGGACAGGGATAATATTACCGGCCTTTCCTCGTGTTTACTATTTTTTTTTAACTAGGATTGGACGCCCTTGACATCAGTGTTGCCGTGGATTTTGTAGCAAAAGCTCGCCCAGGATATGAACAACTATTGTAGCAGAGAGGTTATCCCCACCGAGGCTGCGAGGCGATAAAATCACTGAGCCTTGTTCCGACTATGAGTTGCGTATTCCATGTTAGTTGCTCGTCCGTTACGGACGTTACTTTCGCTCGATAGTTGCCAGCAGCGAACGGCGAGCCAGAGTCCGAGAGGAGTAGAGCAAGTCTAGAGATAGAGAAAAACGTAATCGATATCAATCCTGTATTGCTGTATCTGTTCTTTATTTATACGAAGGAAAAATAAATACAGAAATTCCGGACGTCATGTACCTGAAAAATAACTATCCCGTTTCACGGAGACGATATAGGCTAGGGAGACGATACTTAGCGACAGCCAAAAAAGAACTCGTCGAGGATCCCTATAGAGACTTTTCTAAACATAAGATGGAAACGGTGATATCAGTTTCATAAAATGTAGTAATCGCTCTTGCACGAAATCGATCCGAAGATTTTAGCAAACCCTTTTACTATTATATACACTATCTAATTTAGGATTGAAGAATTAAATAGCCAACCGTCATACAAAAGTAGCAACGAACGGTCGACTAGCTACTAGGAGACGCGGTTTGCAGTATATTTTACTAATGCAGCACGGTCCCCAAGAAGGGGGCATATTTATCTCCAACTAAGTTAGACGTCGTCGAAATAGAAACAACCGTTCACTCGCTTGACGAACGCAACATAAGAGCTCTGACTGACCAAGAAAAAGGTGAAAAATAAAGTATTAAGCGGCACACGCGTATTCGAAAAACGATAGGGACGCTAAACTCCACAGGGCTTTTCAGGAGATGTCTACCACGACGATTCCTTGCAGAGCACTTTTGGCTTAATTTGGCTCTAAGGGGGGGGGGGGTGGGGGGTGCATGGTTACTAGTATACATGATGTTCTTCTCACTAGGACGTCAAGTCATAGCTATTCGACACCCTCTAACACGCTCCATAGCCTTGAGGTAGATCGCTTTAACATTATAGACAGATTATTATTCACCGGCCTCTTCGATATCAAATTCAGCCTTGAGATCATAATTCCAAATCACGAGCTAAGAAGCTTCGATATGGGCCTGACTTCGCTAGATTGTAGCGAAGGCTGTCGTCGGCATAGAATAATTGCAGCAGAGGTATATCCTCGGACCTGAAGAATCGAATAGCTACTGAGCTTCTTCTATAGAGTGCTAGTTTCTCAATATTGGTCCGGCAACGGTTCGCGAGATAGCTTCTACTATCAATTATCTGTAAACAGTTCGTGACCTGAGGCCGTTCTTCATAAAGGAGCGTTGCGCAAGACTACTACTCGCGTTTATAGAAATTACGTATGATTCAACGAAGCCAAATGATATCAGACGTTTTCACTACCTACAACGAAGCGGGGCATACTTTCTTTCCAAATGAACTCTTACTAGTACCAACTCACAAATTCTGTTACAGTTTTTCTTTTTCTGTTCGGATTCTTACGGTAGGGTAGGTAGATGAGAATTTGGGGTAGATAGGATATATAGCTGACTTATAGATTATCGACACACCAACGTAATCCACCGTTTGAGTCCCAATAATAGATTAATGCGTGTATATTGTTTCGGTAAAACGGGTACCGCGAGCACTGGTGAAGGATAGATATATCTTGATGATTGGATCTTCTCGAGTTTATTAAGTAAAGATGAGGCAACGAAGAGCAAACTTTCACAATTTTTGGAGCAACGTTTATACGTAGGTAAACCGCAAGTTGCCAGACGATTGAAAGCGAGTACGTCGCGGGAAATGTCTAGAAGAAAAAAAAAAAATAGCTATATATATATCCATCGGAAAGTCAACGGACAGCGCGTCCACATCGCGTAAAAGAGAAGTATCCAATATTTACGAGCTATGGAAGCCAAAACTGCTTATTTACGCACCTTATTCACAGGCCAAACTAGAGAGATCAAGGAGAGCACAAATATTGATCAAGATGAAGAATATCAGGAAGAAAACAAATAAAAAGCTACCACTGCAGGACGAAAAGACGAAAAAAGAAATTCCCAAAACCCATTTTTTGTTTTGATTGAAAAGTAAAGTAGTAAATACTAATATGCTAGAAAATAATATAAAGTGAAGAAACAAACATCCCTATACAGAAGAAGAGGACTAAAAAATTGACCAAGCTTGCCTCTCCTCAACGGGACCTTTTGTTTCTTCGTCTTCCAGCATTCTTAATGAAACCGTAGTTTGAAGAAACCTCCCAGTAATAATAATAATAATAATAATAATAATAATAATAAAAGTTATCCAAGTGAAAAGAACAAAATCGTGATAAGTAATAACAGCCATGATTGTAAAAGGTAAAAGTAAATATCAAGAGATATTAAGCGGTTCGTGAATCATCAAAGAGGGTAGTGCAGTAACACTAAAAGGGGATAAAAGATAAAAGTGTTTGTGTCGTGTCTTCTTTTGTAAAAACGGAAAAAGAAGAAAAAGAGAAACCTCCCATAGTAAAAAAACACTGATAAAAATTTAAAAGCATCCCCATCAAAGAATAATGAAAGTAACCCACATTTTGAGAAAAAGTTTTCCAAAGGTGATGAGGAAGGGTGATGGTTTTCTCTGTTTAGAAAATTTTCTTGAAGATCGACCTAAAACCTCTCATGACCCACCCGTTCGCCTCGTCACCTTCCAACCCTTCGAAACCCTCCATATCGGGTGGAATGTCACTCCTCCTGCGGGAACGCCTGACACCGCGAGCGGACTCCGGAGAGGACTTCATCATCACGAGATCCTCCCTAGACGGATTCCTCGCATGCCTAACCGACCTGCGACGGCGTTGGGGAAGTAGTAGCGGCACGCTGGTGATCCTCAGCTCCCGAGTTATTCTTGCGGCCGACGCGCCCACTACGACGCCTGGCGGCCGGAGAGGAGCCCTGTTCATCCTGTTGTTGTTGTTGTTGTTGTTGGTGATCGACGGAGGTGGTGGCTTCGCCGTCCTGGATGAAGTCAGCCGCAGTAGTAGCGGCTGCTTCACCGTCGGCCTCGAGGACGGCCTCTTCGTTTCCCGCCTGCTTCTCGGGTTCGTGCTCTTCGGGTTCCTCCTGGTGCTGCTGTTCGGACAACTTGGTACCGCGCCCGGCGAAGCCGCCCCTCTTCCTGCCACGACCGCGGCCGCGACCTTTGTTTGCGGGACGCCCCCTGCCGCGAGCTGGAGATGCAGTAACGGCGGAAGAGGTGGTTGCATCAGCATCGGCGTCCTCCATCTCGTGGTCCTCAGGTTCCGGCTCAGCCTGGGCTTCGTGGAGAGGGACATCGGATCCTCCTGGTTTGCGATTTCAAAGGCAGCGGTAGCCTCTGCATTAAGCTCGGCTGCCGTAGCCTGATCAGCCCCCTCAGC
This sequence comes from Pezizomycotina sp. ARF18, assembly GCA_002224055.1. Classification (NCBI taxonomy): domain Eukaryota; kingdom Fungi; phylum Ascomycota; species Pezizomycotina sp. ARF18. The sequence goes on along the minus strand of AZLU01000006.1, from coordinate 231,350 downwards.
GTTTTCGCCCCCTTCCTGCTGAGCTTGTTCGCCATCCAAAGCCTGCGCAGCGGCATCGATATCGAAGTCCTTCATGGCGGCATTTATTGACGCCTTGAGGGCCGCAATACCTTCGGGACTGGTGGTGTCGATTTCTCCGGGAACAAAAGTTGCGTTAACGAGATGCTGGAGATCTTCGGCGGTGACGTTGACGTCCATCTCGTTTTCGTTCGTTTCGTTGGTCTCCGCCTCGACCTGTTCCGAACCTTCAGGTTTCTTGGGAGTGCGGCCGCGACACGCTTAGCAGGACGGACGCGACCCTTAGCAGCGCCATCTTCGACAACGGGCTCTCTAGGTGCGTCCGCGGGATCTCCGAGGGTAGTGGTGGGATCTCTTCGATAGCGACGGGTTCCGAAACGGAAGCAGTGTTATCTTGAGCTCCGACAACCTCGATATTCTGAGACTCGACAGCCAAGGGTTCTAAGGCTTGCTGAGGCTCGGTGGGTTCGGCATAGTGGCGGTTAGAGAAGGATCTACGACGCCCTACGACGCCCGTGAAGGTGGGGCCGGCACGCATCCTATCGTCTTCGGCCTGAAGCTGCGATCTAGGAAAGACGGGTCCAAGTCTTCCTCTGAAGGTTTGGGCTTAGCACCCGAGGGCCTCTCTTGCTCGTCCTTGGAGACCATTCTTTACTTGAGGTGGAAGCTTCAGGAACTCCGCTCATCGGATGCATGTGATATTGGAACTGGACATCCATACCAGGCATGATCATATTTTGATCTTGGCCCTCGCCAGCCTGCTGCTGCTGCTGGTATTGGTGTTGCTGGCTTTGCTGATCATGCATCTGGGCCTGAGTACCATTCTGATTCTGAGCATTAGCGGGAGCACCAGATTGCATAGTATGCTGCGCAAATTCCCGCTCGGCCTGGCGGTCGGAAGTTGCGATCTCGGCAATAATCCTGTCTTCCATTTCTTTAATTCTCTTGCCTGCTCTTCCGCAGAAAGGGTCGGCCACTCAGCAGACTTCATCAAAGCTGCCTTTCGGTTTCTCTTCCGAGACCGGGCCGTCTCTCTAATGGTGAATTTCGCGGCTTCCAATCCGGACTTTTGCGAGAGGATTCGACGACGCTTAAAGGCAGCCGGATGCTTACTGCGCCGCTAGGCGTCAGTTGATCGAATTGATGACCGCTTCTGGCCCTCTTCTGCGGGTTACGCGACTTCGGTAGAGTATCTTAGGGCCGCCGCCGGGAAGAGTCCGTGAAGCTAGCTGCCGGGCTTCCGGAGTATTGGGCTATCATTGCGTCAGTGATCTGAGGTCCCAGCGGCTGCTGATTAAAATCCGATAGCTGGTGCTGCATCATCGGGGCCATCGGAGCGGGGATATGGCAGGGCTGGTTCCCGGAGCGGAGCCGTGCGAAGCCTGTCCGGCTCCTTCGGGGGAGACTGCTGGTGCTGCCCTTCCTGGCCGCCGTTGTCAACCATCTCCGCTTGGGCCTTCAGCCAGTGTTCCTCCGCGAGCCTGTCGGAGTCGCGATCTCCGCCTGGATCGTCTCGTCTATCCCCTTCAAGATCTCGTCGCGCTGTATCTGGGTGAGGAACTTCCACTCGGCTTCTTGGCTGCTGCCGCTTTCCTGTGACGGCGACGACTACGCGCCGTTTCACGGATAGTGAACTTTGCGGCCTCCAAACCTGATTTCTTGGCGATCGTCTTACGGCGCTTCACCGATTCCGGATGCAAAGACGTTCCGGTTGGAGTGAGCTTGTCAAACCTGTAGGTTGCCTCTTTTCCCCTCTTTTGCGGCAAGACATTGACCGGCGGCGACTGCTATAGGAGAACGGAAAACGAATCATGTCAGCCAGCAAAAAAAAAAAAAAAAAAAAAAAAAAAAAAAAAAAAAAAACAATAAAGAACGTAAGAAAGAAAAGAGAGGGAGGGAAAATTATAAAAGGGTGAAAGGAACAACATAGGCTTCATTTTTCGGCATAATGACGTTCATAAAAAGATAAAACACCAATAATAAAGGATAAAATTCTCTGGAATAAAACACTCGACGATAAAAATCAAAAAAGGACGGGTATACACGAACAGGCGGCTGGGCATAAAACGTATTGCTCTGCATCTGCTGAAAGGCAGTCGATGACGGAGCGGAGACCGGGTTCATGTTGTACGAGTGATTGGGAGTTGCGGGATGAAATTGGTTATCGCCTGCCGGGGCAGGTGACGAGTGGTTCGTCCCATTGAGATGTGGCTCTGAGGGAGTCGCCATCTGCTCGATGACACGGAAGGAGGAGTTTGGTTAGCCATCGCTATTGTCAAAGTTTGGAAACAGTCCGACAGAAAAAAGGTATCGATAATCGCTCTCAGGGATACGCGGAGATCGGGAGAAAGAAGAAGAGGAGGCAGATCGCAGGGAAGCGGCGATGGTGATGGTGATGACGATGGAAGCATTGAACGAAGACGGTGAAAAGAAACGTGCGTGCATCATCATCGTCATCACCACGACGCACGGGAAACGATGAAACATGGGAAAAAGAGATGGATGAAGGAGAGACGGAGATGGAGATGGAATAGAAGAGGTAGCGTGTCGTTGAGATAGTTTCGACATGACACGGAATCGAGTATCACAACTCGACTCCCTTCTGCACGATCTTATCCAAAACATCCAGAAAAACAACAACAACAGCAATAGGATATCGAAAAAGACGACTGAATGAATGAACCAAAGAAAAGCGAGGACAAATTGACTTACCTCTTGCACGATATTCTACGAATCTGTTTCGTCGCCTTCTCACTATATATGCTACCCTTCTTCGACTTTTTTTTTTTTTTTTTCTCTCGGCAGACAATTTCTTTAGTCGATGGATACAAGGGAAAAAATTTTAACAAGTTTTTCTCTACCAGTCAACGACAACTTAGCAGTATCTGTTCAAAACGACAATCCTTTTCTCTTTTCGTTATTAGGAAAAATGCCTTTAAAAAAAAAAAAAAGGGATGATAAATTCTTCAGTCAATCAAGCTTTCCCAACAACAGAAATGCAGGCAATTTCGTATATTAAAAGAAGAGAGATGATGATGATGATGATGATGACGATAGTGATGATCTAAGATACTAGTTAATGTATAGCACTTCAGAATATCACGACCTTTTTGGAGGAGAGTGGGTGTTATAGTTAGCGGTGAAGAGCGTGATGGTAGCGGGAGGTTGGGAGAGGAAAAGGGAAAGGAAAGGTTCGTGCAAATTTTTTTCGTTATAAGATTTTTTTTTTTATTTTTTTATTTTTTTTTATTTATTTTTTTCATAACAGGGTAGGAAAATTTTTTTTTATTTAATATTTTTTTTCTAAAAGGCTAATTTTCAATGGGATGATTTTTGTGTGTGTGCGTGTGGGTGTGTGTTGCGGGCCGAGATGTACGCGGCGATACTTCAAGATCGCGGGACACGTCGTGGTAATTACAGCACGGTTTAAGGAGGCTCTTATGGATGTAGTAGTTAGGCACTTAGGTTAACCTTTAAAAATTTCCCTTTTCGGCTTCTTTCCTATTATTATAAGCTTACAATTAACCGACTGGTATAGTAGTATACTTCGCGAAATAGGTTTCGATCATGTTCTATAGCAATAAATCAAATTTGCTGTTGATATTTTTCTTCGCTATATGTTAAAATTTATTTTTCTCTAGTTTTTGCTATTATTTATTTATTTATTTATTATTGATTTATTTATATTTTTTTTCCTGTCAGGGTCTCCTTTCTCTTTTCTAACTAAGCGCGCGTTCGTTCATTCCTACACACCAAAAAGGAAAGCGTGGCGTCCTTACAAGTTGTGTTACCCTTACACCAGCTAGGGTGGAGCTCCGAATCGCCCGAAAAGCAAACTAAACCCAAACCGTGCTGCTTCAACAACCCTTGTGATTTTCTCTCAAGCATCCAAGGAGATTTGAGCTTTATATATATATATATAAAAAGCTTCACCTTCAAACAAATTGTTCCTTCCTTTCTTTCATACTGCCTATCAATTCCAATTCCTATCCATATATACAAGCCCATAAGCTTCCTGCTTTTAAGCAAGGATGGCAGCAACGCGAACGCTCAGGATAGGTAAGTAGTTACATCCCTCCCCAATTACAATCACCCCTGGCGTCTACATATCTCCCTTTCCCTTATCTTTTTCGGATAAAACGGCTAATATAATTCGAAACGGGGCAGGTCTGATCCCCGGCGACGGCATCGGGCTGGAAGTAATCCCGGCGGGGAAGCAGGTGCTGCAGGCCATCGGTCGCGCTTCAACCTGAACTTCCACTTCGTCGACCTCGAAGCCGGGTGGGAAACCTTCCAGCGGACGGGCAAGGCGCTGCCAGATCGTACGGTCGAGGTACTCAAGCACGAGTGCGATGGGGATTGTTCGGTGCTGTTAGGTAGGTGTTCGCCCTACCCAATTGCTATATTTAAACTTGGCGGTTAGAAAAAGAACCGATGCCTACGATATACCTTGTGTTTTCTTTCTCTTTTTTTCTTCCCGGCTGTATCACAAAATATCGCTGCTTTTAGGGCCGATGTTCGTTTATTTGTTTCGAATTGAAGTTCCGGGCGCTTCCAGCTGTTCCAAAACATTCAGCCTAAACACAAAAAAAAAAAAAAATCTCTAACACCTCCCTTTCTCACAGCTCCCAACGACAAAAGTAGAAGGCTACTCCTCCCCATCGTCGCCCTCCGCAAGCAATTACAGCTCTACGCCAACGTCCGCCCGTCAATCCGTATCGCCGCTGCACCCACCAAAAAACCAACGGCAGCGCAAATCCTTTCTTTCTCGGCCGTCGACCTCGTCATCGTCCGCGAGAATACGGAGGATCTGTACGTAAAGAAGAACGAACGTTCGAAACACCGTCTGGTACAGTCGCGGAGGCTATAAAGCGTATTTCTGCGAGGGCGTCGAAGAATATTGGGAGGACGGCGTTGGATTTGGCTGTTACGCGACAGAAGCTCCGTTATTCATCTAAAAATAGCGAAGGGTTACTGCATCCCAAGGATAAAGCAAAAGTAACAATAACGCACAAATCCAACGTCCTCTCCCTAACAGACGGCCTCTTCCGCGAGTCCATCCGCTCCTCTACGACTCCTCCCCGTCCGAAAAATACCGCAACGTGATCCTAGAAGAGCAAATCGTAGACAGCATGGTATACAAACTCTTCCGCGACCCGTCAGAATTCGACGTCGTCGTAGCACCGAACCTCTACGGCGATATTCTTTCCGATGGCGCCGCTGCGCTTGTGGGGAGTTTGGGAGTTGTTCCGAGTGCGAATGTAGGCGATTCGTTCGCGCTGGGTGAGCCGTGCCACGGATCCGCGCCGGATATTGCGGGAAAAGGAGTGGCGAATCCTGTTGCTACTATCAGGAGCGCGGCGCTGATGTTGGAGTTTTTGAATTTGGAGGAGGCGGCGGGGGCGGTACATAAGGCTGTTGATGAGAACCTTGCGGAGGGGAAGTTTTGAGTCCTGATTTGGGGGAAGGCGAGCACGAAGGAGGTTTTGGAGGATATTTTGAGGAGGTTGTGATGTATATTTGTGGAGAATGGTTGAAGTGCTTTTTTTTTTTCTTTTTTTTCGGATATTCTGTGTAACGTTGGACATTATCTGTCTGAAGAAGGAAAGTATTTCGTAGAAAGTGCCAAACTTGTAAATTGTGTATACAACCTCCAGTCCCCATTATGTATCCTTTATCAGTGTTAAAATAGTCTCAAGTGTTAATATATAATATTATACAGGATCGCAAAACTCGGTACTATATTACTTGTCCACATATACCTCGAGTTCTTAACCGTTATAAAGAAAAAAAGAAAAAAGAAAAAAAACAAGTCTATAGCTTTTACACGTTATATATACAAGAGGACCCTGGTATACACAGCAAGTGGTGATGGTTAAGTATTATATACAGTAGTGACAATGCTTAAAAAAAAGTAAATATGTGCTTTTTTCCTTGTTGTACGTACGATTTTATACCTGAATCGCTGCCAATTTCAAATTCTAATAATAACCGGTAAAATATTAAACAAACAAAAGTCCGTATACTTTTTATCTTAAAAATCCCCAGCCTATTTATTTATTCCTAGCCTCCTGCTCCTTCTGATAAGCCGCGACAAGCTCCGCCTGCAAGCTCGGCAGCGCCGGCGCGTACCTCGAAAACTCCAGCGTGAACTCCCCTTTCCCCTGCGTCGCACTCCTCAGCACGCTCGCGAACCCGAACATCGCGTTCAGCCCGCACTCGCCCGTAAGCGTAAACTCATCAACCCCAATATCCTGATCTTCTATCATCGCGTTCCTCTTATTTAACAACCCCGCCACACCACCCTGGTACTCCTTCGGCGCCGTAACGCAGACTTTCATTATAGGTTCTAGTACTATCGGCTTCGATTGTAAGAACGCTTTTCTGAATGCTTGCTTGGACGCGATCCTAAATGCGTTCTCGGAGGAATCGACGACGTGGATCGCTCCGTCGTTTACGGTAAATTTAACACCCAGGACTTTTTGACCGATGAGCGGACCCTTTTCGCATGCTTCCTCGAAACCCTTCGAGCATGCGTAGATGAATTTTTCGGAGATTGCGCCGCCGGTGACGGCGTTGACGAAGGAGTTCTGGTTCATATCGTCGTTGGGTTCTAGGATACCCATCATGCGGGCGTAGTCTCCTGCTCCGCCGGATTGTTTTTTGAGGGTGTGGTCGTATTCGATTGCGGCGGTGGCGGTTTCGCGGTAGGAGACGATGGGCTTGCCGACGATGCAGTCGACGCCGTACTCGCGGCGGAGGCGCTCGACGTAGATTTCGAGGTGGAGCTCGCCCATGCCGGATATTAAAGTCTAGTAAAAAAAAAAAAAAAAAAAAAAATTATTTTTTTTGGTTAATATTGGAATATTGCGGTTAGGGAGAAGAAGGTGAAGGGAAGAGCGGGGTGTGTGAGATACCTCCTCGGTTTCTTTGTCGTAGTGCAGGCGGAACGTGGGTCTTCGCGCTGGAAGCGGTTTATGGCTTTGGAGAAGTTGGCGGAGGAATTGTTGTTCTTTGGCTTGATTGCGAGGGAGATGACGGGTTCGGGGACAAACATGGAGGTCTGCGTTGGAAATTAGCTAATGTCACAAATTGAAAGTGTCGAAAGTTTGATATTTACCAATGTCAATTGTTGCTTCCCATCCGTGAAAGTATCACCGGAAGCACAGTCGACACCAAACACGGCGCAGATTTCTCCGGCGCTAATCTCGGATACTTCCTCCATCTCGTTGGAGTGCATGCGCACGATCCTCGGGATGCGGACCTTCTTTCCCGACCGAATGTTGTACAGGAATTCACCCTTCCGGAGCGAACCTTGGTACACGCGGATGTACGTCAGCTGGCCGAAATTGCCTTCTTCCAGCTTGAACGCTAGTCCGACGAACGGTGCCGAGTTGTACGGTACGAGCTTCACAGGGGCCTCGGCACGCTGCCTATCCAGCGCTACGTTGGCGACTTCGGACGGGTCGGGAAGGTAATTGCACACCGCATCCAGCATATTCTGCACGCCGATATCCGCCAGCGCAGAACCCATCATGACCGGCGTAAACTTGAGTGCGATGGTAGCCCGCCTGATCGCCGCCTGCATCTGATCCACCGTCGGCGTCCGCTCGTCCAAAAAGATCTCCGCGATCTCATCGTCTACATCCGCGAGCGCCTCGATCAGTTCCTGCCGTTTCTCCGCGACGAGATCCTTCAAGTCTGCCGGTATCTCGTCAGTTTCGCGTATTACCAGACCGCGGGGGCCTTCGTTGTAGACAGCTTTCATGCGACGAGGTCCACGACGCCCTTGAAGTTGGCTTCGCTGCCGATGGGGACGTGTATTGCTGCGACGGTTAGAGTTTTTATCCGTTCCTTCATCTGCTTGATTACACGCCAGGGTCTGCTCCCATGCGGTCCATTTTGTTGATGAAAGAAATGCGGGGGACGTCGTAGCGGCGCATCTGTCGGTCGACGGTAATTGTTTGCGACTGTGCATACTTTAGTTAGCGAAATCCAAGTTACATAAGAGATCTGGGATGAACGTACTTGAACACCGCCAACGGAGCACAGAATCATGACAGCACCGTCAAGCACTCGAAGCGCTCTCTCAACTTCTATCGTGAAATCAATGTGACCAGGTGTATCGATAAGATTAATGTGGTACTCCGTCTCTTTGCCGTCCGCATCCTTCTTCACCCAGTCACAGAAGGTAGCCGCAGATTGGATGGTGATTCCTCTTTCCCTTTCCAGGTCCATGGAGTCCATCTTTGCGCCGATTGCATCTTTTCCTCGGACCTATTTGTAGAATTGAGAAGAGACGTTAGAAAATTCTTCGAATCTGGTCGGAATAGGTGGCGTGATGCTGCAATACCTCGTGATTTTGTGAATCTTGCCGGTGTAGAAGAGTACTCGCTCGGTTGCCGTTGTTTTCCCGCTGTCGATGTGTGCTGCGATACCGATGTTTCGGACTTTCCGCAAACGTGCTGCCTCGACCGGATCCAACGTCTGTATGATGGTTTCCTGCGTCAAAGCTTCGGGGTCCTCTGCGGCTTCTGAGAGTCTACAATCGCGGAGACAGTACGGTCAATTGATGTCCAAACTCGAAGCAAAATTTGAACATGGAACCTTACACGCTCGCCGCAGCCGTGGATTGGTGCCGAACCCGAAGCCTCTGCGCAACGGTGCGGCTAGCAGCCCCAGCTAGCGGTTGAACGAATGGCCGCCGCGACGACTGGCAGATGGTCCGGCTTGTTGTTCGATTGACAACTGGGGTGACTCGACATCTTGCTGGCGCTCTTGGAGGGGTTAATGTGCTCAGCGACCGCCATTGGCGCTGAATTGTCGATGCTCGAGCCTTCATCATCGTTGCGTCTAGAGGGAGAAGAGGGTTCCGTGTGTTTTTGCCGGAGGTTTTCGAGTTCCCTTTAGCCCGGCCTAAAATTTTGCAGTGGCGGCGGTCCAAAAAAAAAAAAAAAAAAAAAAAAAAAACGAATTGAATTGAATTTTTATTTGCTTTTTTTCTTCTTTGCCGTAGTTAGAACAAGAGGTGACATCCGCCCGCCCCACCAAACACAAAGGAAGAAGCTAGAAATTTCCCTTGCCTTGCGAATCCTTGTCCACTTAACATCGTAACTCCTCGTACTCCTCGTATTGCTGCAATCTCCAAACAGTCGCCTCAACCCTTAAAAAGGACCGTTTAACCTCCTTAAATTTCTCCCACGGTCCTCCTCCTCCTTCTCCATCATTTTCCTATTCTCAAGGAAAGCTTGAAAGATATAGCTTGGCAACGAGTTTCGCACCGAAAGAACCAAGAGAAACCACCCTTATCCTCCCGTCTGAAAACGAGTAGAAGTCATGGCGCAACAGCAGCAATTCGACCCTGAAACGGCGGAGAATTTTGAAGAGGTTGATTTTCACCGTTGGTCCTCTTCAGCTCCCCAGAGAAGTTACTAACCGTGCTCGGAACAGATCGAGAAGCAGTTTGCCGTCAAAGTACCCCGAATCCCCGATCAACGGTCCCTGGAGCTCTCCATTTCCGTAACTATAGAAGCTAATCTTTCGACTTGCAGCGGTCATGCACGCTCAAACCTACTGGAATCTCCTCGAGATGAGAAGAGGGGAAGATCTCAGACTCACTAAAATTGACGACGATATCCACAATCACTTCCTGGAGACCTTTCCCGAAATCGACGTCTCCCAGAAGCTCGACGAGGACCAGATGAAGAGCAAAGAGGGCAAGAGAAGTGGAGGAAGTTTATCCACGTATATGAGAATAAAGTCAGTTAGCTTCGCTGTTCCCGCCTTCGAGCCACTAGCATTGTTCAACATCCCAAAAGTTCGGAATCGGTGTTGCAAGCTATCACTTCTACTTTTTTGAACAATCGTTAGGAACTAACACACGAATATAACTTTCTCTAGATTGACGATTTCAACTTTGGCACTTTGCTGAGGACAAGTCCAAAAGACGAATACGGTGAAAACACCACAATATTCGGTATGCGTTCCATATATCTCATCTTTCTTTTCTTTAACTGTCGGACTTGAACAATGCTAATACCTTCACAATCTTCGATAGCTACGAGGATGCAGGTGAGAACCGAAAGCTTTAAACAGCTTCGTTAGTGACACAGCATTTAGGAGTTAAATTTGCTAATATAACTATCTCCCGCAGTTCTACGCAGTCGAGATCGCCAGGTAAATATAATATAAACATCACAAGCCCGAGTCCTCATCCACTTTCCAATTACATATCGCTGACTTTCTCCTCTCTTGGCCTCTAGGAACCGCGCGGGCTGAATAACTGGATCTACGACGAGGAGCAGAAGAAAAAGGCGGCAGCTGAGGGTGGTGATGCCACATCGTAACGGTCCCAACGCGCCGGCACGCCATCGTTTCGACCACTAAGATCGCTCAAGGACTCAACTTGAAGGCAATGATCCCTCTGACGGCTTTGACGAATCCTCGGTGCATTTTCCTATATAATCCTTTCATCTTTTTCTTTTTCGTTTTTTTTTTTTTTTTTTTTTTTTTTTTTTCTTTCCTTCCTCGCATCAGTTACACGATAGATTAATGATATTAAGAACAATACCAATTACTTCACACTCATTTTTTGATACCTTTTTCCTATGATACCTATGTGAAACTTTACATTTTTGTGTTTGATCGTGACATTTTTTTTCCCTACTGTATCGCCTTCCCATCTCTTAGTATTGTGCAGTATTTCATTCCTTCGGTCTGTTACTACATTCTTATATGAAGCAGATTCTCTTTTCTTTTCTTTTTTTTTTTTTTATTTGTGGCTCTTATCTTTTCTCGGGCAAAAAAAAAAAAAAAAAAAAAAAATGAAGCCTCCGTCTCGTAGTCGTGAACAATGTTAAGGTAGTGAAAAAGAAGAATAGTAAGAAACACCAAACCTTTCACTATCACCACCCACCACACCACACCACACTACTAAGAAATAAATAATTAATAATAATAATAATTAAAAAAAAAAAAAAAAGGGTTTAGTAGTAGTAAGTACTTAAGTAGTGAACAATGCTAAGTTTCCAACCTAATACACCACCACTAACGAAAAACAATCCTAAGAGAGATATCTTGAACAATGTCATGCTAACAGAAATTTAACTCCTCCACAGAGAGAACGTCACAGAAAGATCGACATCATGGACAAGCCAGGTTCATAATATCCTGTATTATGAGGTTGGCTTGTCTCTCCCTTAAAGCAATAACCTTTCTTACTCTTCCATTATCCAATCCATCCATCAATCAATCAATCCAATTATAACCTTTTACTTCTTACATCTTTCTATATCTAAACCCTGTCCCGTCAATATTTTTTTTACGACTTTCACAATTCGACAACTTCAAGATTGTACTAGACAGTTATACCTATTTCACAGCGCCATAACGACAATCATGTCCTCTACTAATTCGTTTCAGAGATATGTCGCCTTGGATCCAGTCTCGGAAAAGTCAATCAACCCGGTGGTCACCGAGATGGAGGGGCCAGATACAATCAGCTTTGGAGATCCTAAGGGAATCTCGTGGCGTGCCCTCTTCACATTCATGCTGAGAAAGCACGTCGCTGTGTTGGTTCTGGCACTCACCTTCTCGATAATGAGCGCACTGAGCTTCCCCTTTACAGCGATATGTTCGGCGAAATCTTCCAGGAGTTTACGAAGCTTGGTAATGGTAGTTCGACGCGGGGAGAATTGCTGGGCAATGTGGCGCCGTACATCCTCATGCTGCTGGGTGTTGCATGTTTCAGCTGGATTCTCAACTGTTGTTCTTCAGCTCCTGGTTGTGTTCGGTACCTTGCAGGCCAGGAACGCAAGGGAACAGCTGTTTGAGAATTCTCTGCGGAAAAGGAGGAACTGCGTGGAAGAAAGTGGGGAGTGTGGTTGAGTCCCAGGTATCAAACGTAGGTATTCCTAGCATGCCGTTTCATCGTTGAGACATGATATACTAACTTAGTTCCTAGACAAATAGGTGAACTACAAACGGCCACATCTCAACCGCTGGCTTTATCATACAGGATTTAGCGGTGGCTTTCATTTCATTCGGTGTCGCCTTGGTTTACTGCTGGAGCTTGACATTTGTCATAATCGCCGGCTGCCGGTAGCTTTCGCCATCCTAAATGCGATATCGAGATTCGTTTCGCCACACGTTCAATTGCAGGAGAAACACGTGTCTGTTGCCTCTCGCCTCCTCAAGCAGGCTATCACGGCCATTGAAACTGTCAAAATCTTTAATGGCCAAGAACACGAACGGAAACATACTCGTCGGCTCTCAACAAAGCTGCCAAGGGCGCAGACGGACAGGCAAATGGAACGCAGCACAGATCAGTCTGATCAGATTCGTTACGCTGTCAATGTTCGTCCAGGGATTTTGGTACGGAAGCAGGCTTGTGCGCTCGAGTTCGGATGGGACGACGGTTGGGAACGTCATGACGACTTTCTGGGCTTGCTTGATGGCGGCTCAGAGCATCGAATCGATACTGCCTCAGCTCATGTTTCTCGAGAAGGGTAAAGCCGCTGCTGCGAGCCTTAGGTCAACGCTTTCATCTGGGGATCTGGAGATGGGCGAAGGGGAGTTCACCAGCGGATGCCTTAAGCCGGCTGAGTGCAGGGGAGAAATCTCGATGACTGGGGTAAGTTACAAAAGCCCCCATCCGGGAATTATATACAATAAATTCACTGAACTAATTCTTGTTTTAATGTTTAGGTCAAATTTACATATCCAGCAAGCGACAAAGTCCGCGGTCTTGAAACCTCACACTCTGTATAGCAGCCGGTGAGACCGTTTCATAACCGGCCACAGCGGCTCCGGCAAAAGCACCATCGCAATCTTCTCCTTCGCCTCTGGGAACGCGATAGCGGTTCGATCACTATCGACGACATCAACATTGAAGAACTCGACGTTGAGTGGCTACGCCGGAACGTCATGCTCGTCCAGCAGCAGAGTCCGCTATTCAACGAAAGCACTCGCTTAACATTAGCTTCGGCTCTCCCGAATACGAAATGGTCACACAGAAAGCTCTTGAGGATCGTACAAAAACTCGCACCTCCAGGATATACTTTCCGAGCTACCGGATTCTTTCAACACGATTGTTGGCCTCGGCGCGAATGAGCTTAGTGGTGGGCAGCGGCAGCGGATCGGTATTGCCCGTGCCCGAGTTCGTGATAGCCCCATTCTGATACTGGACGAGTCAACGAGCGCGTTAGACGAAACACTCAAAGACTCTGTCATGGACGAAATACGCCAGTGGCGCCAAGGGAAGACCACCATTATAATCACCCACGATCTTACGCAAATCAATTCTTCCGATTTCGTCTACGTCCTCGACGGCGGCCACGTCGTGCAATCTGGTATTAGGCGGGAGCTTGAGAAGGACTACATGGGCCAGTTCAGAAGCTACATAGGGCATCCATGGTCGTCGACAACGAAGAATACATGATCAGCCCCGTCGAATGCTCACCGCCGCCCATGGTTTTCGACTTTGATAACTCGCAAACTCCGAACAGAGTCTCGCCTGACGAGTTGCAAGCTTGAAAGCGACTTACGCTCTAGAGAACCGCAAGCTATAGCGTACGAGGCACCGGAGAAGTATGACTACAACAATCTCTATGCGATGGGCAGCGATCGCTGGGATACTTGGCAGAAAATGCAGACCGACATGCGCTACAAAACGGTGATTTCCAGGACGAGCACTTCATTTATCCAACCCAGGGAAATTATCCTCAATACGATAAGAAAGCGGATATCAACGTGGAATGCGAGTCTGTTGGAGATGAAGATGATATTTCTATTATTTCCGATCTTACGACGACGAGCCTATGTTGCTGCCCAAGGAACAAGGAGCAATTATACAGCAATCAAGAAGTTGTTCAGTCAATCACTCTTCTTCGGGCTTTTACATCTCTTTTCGAAGTTCTCGACATCAAGGAACATTTTCTACTCGCAATTGCCTTCTTCGCCGCTTTTTCAACGCTCTCAGCACGCCGCTTTCTCCTTTTGCATCGCTAAAGTCTCTTGACATTCTTCTACACTCACGACAGCGATGCGGAAACAAGTAAATGGTCTTTGATAGTTTTAATGATCGCCGTGCTAGACGCCGCGAGCATCTTCATCATGCAATATTTTACTAGAATACACCGGTCAGACTGGATCGACCGTCTACGTATGCGAGCATTCACGAATATTTTACAGCAGGATAGCAGTGGTTCGACAGGAAGAGAACAAGTCTCCCATATTTCAACCGACCTCGACAGCCACACGAGGAATGCGGAACTTGCTCGCCAGGTTCGCCGGATACGATTTATTGGGGTCGTCATGATGGTTATTAGCGTATCGTGGAGCCTTATCCAATGCTGGAAACTTACGGTCGTCGGATTGTGTGCTGCACCGGTGCTGTACTTCATTGCGAAGCTCTTCGCTACGGTTTCGAGCAGGTACGAAGTTAAATACAGGAAGAAGAAATGGCGCTTAACGCAATATTCCACGAGACCGTCTCGAATTTACAAACTGTGCGCGCGCTGCTCCTCGAGCGACACTTTAAGCAAAAATTCGCCTCCGCGAGCGGTCGCGCGTCGAAGACGGGTTTAAAAATCGGTGGTGTCGGGTTTAGCGTTCGGCATCGCGGATTCGGCTATACTGTTTGCTACGCGCTGGTGTTTTATTACGGTAGCTACCTTGTTTCATCTGGTATCTCGAGCGTTGAGAGCGTCGTTAGTGTTTTTTCGTTGTTGCTGTTTTGTTTGGCGAACGCGAACGTTATTGTTGGTATGATACGCAGTAGCGGGTAGTAAAGAGAGTAGCGGGAGGGTATTACGGCTTTCGTCCTCCGGTAACGAAGAATCGGTAAAGAGGTCAAGCTTGATGGATCTATACACCTCGAGAACGTATCCTTCACTATCTGGTTCACCGGATGTACCGTCCTCTCCGAGGTATCCCTATCAGTACAAGCCGTGAAGTAGTAGCACTCGTCGGTCCTCGGTCCGGAAAATCAACAATTGCATCGCTACTACAAGCGACTATACACCGAAATGTCCGGCAGCATCTACTTCAACAACAACTACACTCCCGCGGACGAAATATGCACATCATCACTCCGCTCTCAATATCCTTCGTTCCCGCAAACACCAAACTATTCTCCGCCACCATCCGCGAAAACATCACATACGCATCCCACCCAACATCAACCCTCCCAAGAACAAATAGAAGACGCAACGAAAAAAGCGGTATTCACGATTGGATATCTTCCTACCGAACGGTTACAATACGTTTTGAGGAACGGGGAAGTAGTGTTAGCGTTGGACAAGCTGCACGGATGCGATTGCGAGGGCGATGGTTAGGAAGCCCAGGGTGCTTGTGCTGGATAGCGACGGCGAGTTTGGATGGTGAGAGCGCGAGGGGGTTATGATGCTATACTTGGCATGAAAATTAGAAAGGGGTGGCAGGGAAGGATGAGTGATGGGGATAAGACGACGGTGATTGTTATCACGCATAGGCCGGAGCTTATGGCTGTTGCGGATAGGGTTGTTAGGATGGAGAGGGAGGGTTGTAGATGATGGTACTACTGGTTTTATGGAAACGGAGACGGAATTATTATTTCTAAGGATCATGGTTCGAGCCTAGTACGGATAAGTCGGGGCTTGACTTCGGCCGGTGCTGATTTTTTCTCATTTCTTTCACGAAGAATACGAGATGTTTCAGAGCTTTTGTTAATGTTTCATGTTATTTTCTTTTTCTCTTTATTGTTGTTAAATTTTTACTCTTTTGCACATGTTACTCACGGTGGTCACGATATTAAAAGACAATGTTTTTAGTGTAGAAGAAACGGTATAACGGATCAAAAAGACAATTTCTTGTTTTCTAATGTACTAATGTTTCCCTAAATGCCAATAAAAAGAAGAATAGCAAACCTACTTATAAGTGATGCGATTAAGCATCTAGTTCGTAGCTCCTCTAAAGCTCAGATCGCTACTTAGTATTCGATTCTCCGATATGATCTTGATTCATGCTTGTAAAACCTCTTAATTCTTCTTTTTCTCTTCTTTACTCTTTTTTCCACTCATCTGCAGAGGATACATAAGACTCAATGTATCATGTATACGTAAACGAAGCATTTGGGCGAGAAGAGAGCCTTTATACAGCCCCTCAAAAGCTCTTCAACAGTAGAAAGCGCACGAGGAGTGCGGTATTACGGGCAGAGATAGCTATCTTATCGTCCAATGCCGGAACATTGTTATTATGGGCCTTTTTTCCAAAAAAAAAAAAATAGTAGCGCGCTGAGTTTAGAAAATCTAGCACCGAGCAGGTACAGGTACGTCGACAATTATTATCTTCGTCATATTTCGATTCCAAGTCAGGCTTTCTTAAATCGAGGAACCCCAACCCCCACGCCCTCTCGGTGTTTTTTTTTTGGCAAAGAGTACGATGAGGAAAATAGAATAGCTAGGAAAAATAAAAAAAAAAAATTTATATATATCAAGATATGCCCTCTACATGCTAGTATGAAGCATTGTCACTTTACAGGTTGCAAGTCAGTCATGAATATTTGCATACATAAGTATATAAATATAGGAACTCAGTATTCTTGGAGCCATCCTTATTATTTCAGGGCTTCTAGAAAATTGGAAGGTTATAGTTTGCAAGTATTTTCTATACACGCATGTATCGTTGACTTTTTACCTAAGTTATATGTAGACGCTTTGCCTATTCTGCGACCTCTGCGTTGCTGCTGCACTTCTCAGGCAACAAAGCCATTCCAAAGTAGCAAACTTTTTAAGATGACAGTAGAAGCAGGCAGACTCTGGCCATGCATAATGAAGCTGACACTCCATCAAAGTAGCCAGAGCTCGGGCAAAGCTCGAATAAATGGAATACCATGTAGGATCCCAAGGATTCTGGAAATTATGGAAACCCCTGATGTTATATATGGCACAAGTACTACTGGTAGGTTAACTTGGAATAAAAGTACCAAAAAAGAAACTTTTTCCAACGGTTCATGAAGAGGCTTCTACTTTGCTAATTTGATTAAAACAATGACGTTCGAATCTTTCGTTTCCAGAGGGTATCTTATAACTTAGATAAGCACCTTGGGTGGGGAAGCTGGATCTTTTTTTGAGCTTAACGGAGTACATGAAGCGACTTAAAAGACTCAACTCGAATCGATCTCGAAAAACCGTAGGTAGACTGAAGTCGCACTCGAAAAATTTCAAGGTATACCTTCAGATTGAAGATTCTCTTACAGTACCTCTTAAAGTCGCCACTGGGCAAGCCTTGCTTTTTGCTTACATAGATCATGTTTGGGGTATCTATGGGATACGCAACGATATCGCGTGGAAAGCAAGCTCAATATCAGGAGAGGTAGTAGACGATGAGAAGCCAACGTTTAAATGAAATCATGAGAACTGGACTTCAGAAGGAAAAAAAAAAAAAATGACCAAACGAAGAGATAGGGAACAGCTAGAGAGAGAGGAAGAAAAAGATGGGGATTTCTGAGAAGCAAGGTGTAGAAGAGCAACCCCTTTATCGTCATTTTTAGAGTATAGCCTCCAATACGTCCTCAAGTCTTGAATACTATTTTGAACGACCTAGCAGAGGAGAAGAAAGAAGAAGTAAAAAGAAGGAAATAATAAGGAAAGGAGGATAGGGAAAAAAGGAAAAGGAAAGGAAGAAGAAACGAAAGTACAATGGCCGCACTGTGAGACTCCTTACCTATGTATCGTCTATTTCTCCGATATATATTTCTACTATTTTGGCAACAAGCAAAAGTCTCTTTATTTCTGCGGTAACTCATACTTTTTTTTTGAGGTAGAACTACACCACCGCTGAATTTGCAGGCTGCTCGTCCATTCCTGGAGCAGGTAGACGCTGCAGTCTGGGATGTTGCTTCTCAGAGCAACATCACCTTCAATACTCCGCAGTCTACCACGAGAGGAGCACCTTCTGGAACCGTATATCACTAGTACTAAACTGCTTGCTCTCTGTTTCTATATCTGTCACGAATAAAAGTGAGAATCGCCTTTGGACTTTGAGCTTTAGCTAAGGATATAGTCAACAATGTAAAGGTTGGCGCATCCACGTAGCGGTTTTTTCTTCTGAACGTTACCGTGCCCAGGCGGAAGGAGGCAGCGCAGGAGACCCTTGTGAGCTATCTCACGCAGCCGCCATGACATTTTGGGAAATGTCGAGTTATCTTGGGGCTTCCCAGTAATACCCTGGCTGATATCGTTGCCGCAGATATCAGTCGCCTTTGGTCGTGGCCAGAGTAAGTGCAGTCTCACTCTTTGAATAATCAACTTAACTCACTCGAAGAGAGAATACTCTCACTATCTACCTTAGAGAACTCAGCTAATCGTTTTTATTTTAACTCCCAATTTTCTTCCTAGATGGCGAGTTCGAATTTGCCGCGGGCTACATGTTCCACCGGTTGTCGCTCCAGGCCGCCGTACGCACCGGTCCACGGTGTCGGACCATGCATCCTACCCGCCCTGTACTCCGTAACGGCTGTATAGGCCCACCGGGCTGCTACCATGGTATCTATGGTGTACACCCACGCCGCGCAGTACTGAGGTCGTATCCTTATACCAGCCAATCACCCCCTCAGCCATCACCGCGATACTCGCCGCCGTACTTCAATCCGTGATAGGCGAGATTCTATATTTAACTAGTATGCAGACCTGTATCCCCATCCTCACCTGTCGATATTCTTTCTTTCTTTCTTCTTTCCATCTAGTTTTTTGCTTTCTTTTTGCTTTCTTCTCACTTTGTCTTATTGCCTTTGGTAATTGTTGTGCGGGTTTATTGTGCCCTTGGCTTAAAATATAATAATAACCTTTGGTTCGTTGGCCAGTTTCCCTTCTCGTTCTTCTCGGTTTACTGAATAATCGAAGATGATAGAGGGCTGCTTCATTTATTTCTTCAGTTCTTTGTTACTCTGACATCCTGCTGGTTCCGCTTGTACTTGTCGTAAGTTCAATCCTATGTTTTCTTTCAATTTGCAACCTTTCCGAACGACGCTTGCAACCTCGATGGTAGTGAAAGAAATCATGACCCTCTCAGTTATCCTATAAATAGAGATACGTTCTCCAATCCGACCCATTAGCAGAATCCGAGACGCAGAGCGCTGCCAAACGGACTTACTAATATACTACACACGACACTACCTCAATTTCTTCTTATCCCACGCAACAGCCCCGCCAATACTTTCGGCAAGTACATCTGCCCCTCGGCGCGCCCCCCCCCCCCCCCTAACCCATAAACCTCCTTCATCTCCTTCAGCGATATTGGGTTCTCAAATTCATAAACCGGTAATATCCTGTACGCATAATCGTACCTTTCCCAATCGACGTGGCGTTCGTTAAACTCTTTATTCACGATCCGTCTTCGGATAGTGGTTCGTCGCCGGGACCGCGCGTGCGCGCGGGCTCTATCTCGCAGACGTATTGGATGGCGGACGTCGGCGCGGTTAGGTAGAACCATACGCGCTGTATGCAGGTTTTATGAGGTACTTTCTGAACTCGTAGTTTTTTTGGAACATGTAGGGTTCGGCTTGCACGGGGAGGAGGACGTCGGTGGGGTCTTGTGTTGGTTTTCATCTTGGTTGTAGGCATTTTCTTATTTTGTAGAGTGCGCTGCGAAGGCCCATACGCGCTGTATGCAGGGTTTTATGAGGTACTTTCTGAACTCGTAGTTTTTTGGAACATGTAGGGTTCGGCTTGCACGGGGAGGAGGACGTCGGTGGGGTCTTGTGTTGGGTTATCATCTTGGTTGTAGGCATTTCCTTATTGTAGAGTGCGCTGCGAAGGCGCCCAGGCTCGGGTTATGATCGTGACTTTTCCAATATATTTATATTATTATATCGTTATTCCTGTACTATATTATCTATGTAAAAAAAAAAAAAAAAAAAAGGCACCAGCATTATTATTTGTACGATGCATCGGCTAGTGGCACTTCCAAGGCTCGAAGAGAGTACGGCGAAAAAAAAAAAAGTTTGAGCGGGTATCGAGTCTCTTTCGCGGTTTAAGACCTTTTTACTTTTCTGTCTACTTAAGTAATTATAATAATGAGCGAATATGAAATATTTGGAATGCTACATAAACGTCGACGCTTTGGCTCTTACACAAGTATATATATATAAAAAAAAGGCAGTTGATAGTATCATTTCCCTACTTCTTCCATTTCGTTTAATTGTTTCTTTCTAGCAACGTGTTAACATGAATATCGAAGCCATTCTTTGAGATCTGGAGAAGCTTTCTAGGGAATGAAATAGATATATATCCTAGCGGCATATCTTGTACCGCGAAAAAGGATTGACTACGTCGTGTATCACGCAGCCGCGTAGGAGGATCTCCAGCTAGCGCCGCTCAACACTTTTTTTTTTTTTTTTTTTTGAAAGAAGAAAGTAGCAAAAGATAGAGAGAAAGCTGCCTGTAAGCTCCATGATACGATACGGGGAGGGTGGATAAAAATAAAATTTCTTCAAAAGTTTCAAGTAGATGAAACGCATACGTCAAATTCGTGTTGCAGCACATGCTCTTTGTCTTCTTCTGGATATAATTACAAATAGATCCGTTGGTATTATAATGAACGTTGTTATGGGAAACTTTTTTTTTAGAAATTGAACGAATTTGGATTCCGTTGCAGAAAGTACCGTCACTAGTATACTTAAGATAATGATATCTTCAATTCGAATTCCATCAGCTACGGCGACCTTTGGGCGATTACTCCGATCATGATAATTAGATAACCAGTTTTCTTTCGTAAAGAGAAGCCAACGGAGAAAAAAAAATTAAAAAAATCCCGCTTGATTACTTCGTACGACGTCGACGGACAACAATCAAAAGTCCGAAGCTCGAAAATCCGTTGTTAAATTCTCATATAGAACCTCTCAAGGCAGATGAAAAAAAAAAAGAAAAAAAAAAAAAATTTAACCGCGCCTTGCCGAGGCGACCGGGACCCGGTTGCAAAGAAAGTAAAATATCGCGCGATTGACGTCAAAGTTCTAGAGAAAATTAAACGTCTTAAAGCCGAATTCATCGCGCAGCCTCGTTTATACCAGATGCACTATAGTCGGGATACTGAGGTTTTCGCCTAGAAAATCGCCTCGCGAAAGCCGCAGCACCAAGAAGCTTGGATTTCTTGGGAGGTTTAATCCTTTGATGCTTTCATAAGCCAGGACGCATTCGAAAATCGCACAAGAGATCTGGAAGCCTTTACGCCCAAGCGGAAAATACAAATCACGACACTTCTGCTCGGAACCCACAAGCTCCCTTTTGCCGCTTACATGCTTGCTGTTGGGCACAGCCACCGTCGGATCGAAAGAAAAAAAAAAAAAAAACTTGAAACATATCTCTCTTGTGTGGGGGAAGTCAGAGGGTTTAGTTTGGAAATGTCTTCGATTGGCCGGATAGAACACACCCCAATCGTACAAAGAAGGGGGTCCTGCGATTGTTTAACGTGCCCCTCCCTGTAGGAGCATTTCCAATGGGGGAAGTGTAAAAGGCACGTATTTTTTTTCTGTCTATATTTGAATTATTTGCATAGGTTTTTTTTTTTTTTGAAGGTACTTTTTTGCCCTACGGAAGCAATTATTTACCGTGGAACCCGTTCTACATGCATTGAACTTGAAACTTGTTTGCAGACAGACGGTACGTTGCGACAGACGATGAGAGTTTTTCTTTGATGAACTTCTTGCGATCTTGATGACAGTTCAACACTATTAGAAAAATATCGGTATGTTGCGAGCGGGGAGAAGACTTGGGTTTCGATAATAACGGGGCAAAGCATCATCGGAGGACGAAATAAGTAGATAGCTTGGTTAAAAGCAGTGCTCTTGATTACCCTGTAAGCTCCAGGCATCGGAGTTTGGCACTGTTCCGAGCGAAGCATTTTATTTATCGTCGAGCATCCGCAATTCCATAGTTATATACAATACCTAGTCTTTTCTGCGGTAGAAAAATACATAAAAAGTTTTTTTTTTTATCGGTATATAGTTATCCGTTGCATGATAATGATCGTCAACACGATTTCTATGGTGCGACAACTGTGACGACGGTTATCGATAAAAAAAAAAAAAAAAAAAAAACTCGTTCCCATAACTGGAGATTGAGAATCTGAACTCCAAGTCAGCGGTACCAATGTCAATGGCCGATTTTTTCTTCTAATTAGCTCAGCCTAGACACGTCGTAACACGTTCAGTGAAGTAGTAGTGCTTACTTAGGCCCACCTCCCTAGTTCCTCTCTCTAGCAGTATGACCGTCAGTTAATATGTTCTGGTAGAATAAAACGGGGAAGTGTCTGGAACAATAGCGACCGATGTTTTGAATTGCTTTTAACGCCCGGTATATGAGAGCCGGGCAGGATTTTGAGGGAACCAGAGAAGGATTGATCATATGTGTACCCGTGAAGGAAATTTTCTCATTAAACGATCTGTTGTCTGAGCCTCCTGCGAGAACCGAAATGGTTTAGTTTTTTTTTTTTTTTTTTTAACCTCTCAACGGTTCAAAGCTCGCGGGAATAGTCACCATCTAACATAGAGGATTCATGAGATAAAGATTAACCATGTATTAGACGTTGAATAGTCTCTCCTTGATACAATTTAATACGTCAGAAGACCTTGTCATAATTTTGTTGCCTTGTTTCCGTGGGCTATGTTTGTTGTAGGATTCATGAGATAAAGATTAACCATGTCATTAGACTTGAATAGTCTCTCCCTTGATACATATTTAATACGTCAGAAGACTTGTCATAATTTGTTGCCCTTGTTCGTGGCTATGTTTGTTGTCGTTGTGATAAGTAAGTAAATTTTTAGCCTGCTAGTTTCTTATAGGCAGGCCTATTTCGCCCCCCCGGCCCCATTTCGGGTAACAACAGTGGAGGCGCCCGTTCCCTGCACAACAGCGATTATTCATTAGCAGGGCTGTGTCAGAACGAAAAAGAAAGAAAAAAACCAACAATCCCACACCTAAAAACTCACATATATCTATTATATACAACACAACCCGATAGAATATCTTTGATACGTTTGATCTCCTTCCTTTTATAAGCATTTTCCCTTCTTTTTCAAATACTTTTTAGTTGTATGGATCAATCGCCCTTTCTTTTTATAAATCATAATATCTTTTTTTTTTTCTTTTTTATTAATGCTTTAGTCTTTTCTGGTCAGTCTTTGTCTGCTGTTTGAACTAAACCTCTAGATCTTCTCCTCGTTTGGTTCTTTTTTTTTTTTTTTTTTTTTTTTTTCGTCCTTTTTTCTTTTTCACAATTTTGAAAGCTTCATTGCTCAACCGACAAAAAAAAAGGAACCAAGTGGAGGAGAACAGGGCAAAAGGCAGAAAAAGGAATAGACAGAAACTTGCAGGAAAGATATATATTACTGGTAAGGATAGTCTGATTGGTTTTGTTTGCAGTACGAATTGGATTGATCTCCTGGGCTTCTGGGCTTCTGATCAAGTGTTAATACCTATTTTCTACCGATCGTTCTTCTTTTCTTCTTTTTATTCCCTTTTTATTCACTATTGTCCTTCTCTTCTTGCTTCTTCTTCTTTTCTGGCTTGTGTGATTTGCTTTCGTTCGGCGTCCTAACTGCTTTGTTTGGTTACACAGACAAAGCTCATAGCTCTCTCTTTTTCTTTCTAGAACACAACCTCCCTAACTCTTCTTCGCCTGCCGAAATCTCACGATACAGCATTTAGACGAAACGACTGCAATCGACGACTGATCTCGTTCGAAAACAACTTCAAGCAGTAACCACTCGACAGTATTTCAATCCGTACTCGTTCGTTTCTTTCTGTGGAGCATTCCATTAGTTCGCGTGGTCTTTCTTGTGAATTGTTTTTCTTGATCATTTTTAGCGAACAGCACACTTTCTTTACACGAACACAGACAACACCACACACACTTGCACCTCTCTTGTCACATCTCTTCAGCCGTACCTAAGAGCCAGCTTCAAAGCCCCCAACCCACACAATAGCATGCAGCTTCCTTTTTATTCTTTTCGTCTTCTTTGTTTCTCGCCTAAATTAATGTTGGGAATGGGTGAAGAAAAACGACAAGAGCCTGATATCGTCCCAGGTTTTACTGTTGGACTCTTCCTTATCATAGTATTGGTGCGGTTGCGTTGTATTGAGGGAAAAGTTCGATTGCCGCTTGCGAAACACCCAACGACGACAGCCTTGAGGCTATTCAGTTCCAAGGAACTTAGTACGACTTCTTTTTTGTTTGTTATATCGGATATTCTTTAAGGAACGATCATGGCACCTTCGTTGAATGCCATTTGCTGCTGCGAGGCGGATATACCGTCATGGCTCTGCAAAGATGGGAGGAACGGAGAAACGGGACCGAATCAGCTTCCGTCGAGTTTCCTGGGGAACAGCGGCGAGACGGACCGCCAGAGCACCGGGAAGCTTTTTAGGTCATCTGGCGAAACGGGCCCGAGTCACGCGGGTTCGAAAATGGGACAGAACGACAACAGCGCTGGGTTTGCACATGCTGTGCGCAGCAGGACGGTTCGAGTACGACTTCTCGGCTTCAAGTTCGACATCGACTGCCTCGACATCGAAAAGTCGCATTCAACGAGTGCGACCGCGGCAGCCGACAGTGATCCCGCATATCAGGCTACGAATTCGCCGTTATCGCGACTAAGAATCAGAAGAACAGTTTCCCGACGGTCGTGGGCGGGCGTGTGACTATGACGTATGTATCTCAGATACCTCTTTACCAGGTAATATTTTTGGTAACTAAATGCTCATCCTTCTATCGCTGCAATCGTTGTCATCGAGCGTAATAATATAGGAATCAACCGTCTTCTTCCTCCGCCGCGTCCGGTCCAGGGTAAGAGGATCCGAATACCTCCCCAAGACGCTCAAAACGTGGACGCGCTGGGGAGCAGGCTACCAAGCACCCTCGAACCCAAGAATGCGTATCCGACGACAGGCACGTTCCCGCCAACATTGAGCGAACCGTGCTCTGGACCGCCAGGTTCCGTGCGCGCTGGTTATTACGCTCGCCGCGTACTGGCCGAACCCAGAACATACGAACAGGTCATCGGCGCGAAGGTGAAAGGGACGGAGTCGATACTATCGTTGTTTATCCCGAGACGGCAGAGAGAAAAACGAGGCGGGAAGAGGAGCAGCGCGATGTACGAATTACCCTGCAGAGGCGCGCCAGGCTGCGGAGCGGGAGGCTAGGCGCCAGGCGAGACGAACAGGGATCCGGACGTCCTCACGAACCCCGCCGTGTCGAGTTCCGAGCAGCTCAGCACTAACATGGCAACGCGGAGCCGGGGTACGCGCGGTCGCAGTACATCCGACTTAACCGCTGCGATATCTGAACGAGAGGCAAAGGAGGATATCGGAGGTCAACTACGGCGAAGTCGGCGTCGTTCGCAGCGACGCAGCAGGTTACGCTCCTCGTCGAACGCAAGCAACGCTGCTCATTCCCACGCTCAAGAAGGCGTGGCAGGTCGAGGTCCGATCGTTCTTTCGTGGTACGAGCGGTGAACCGCACAGGTCGAGCGAGGACGGCAGAATAATAACAATAATCGATTAGAGACCAAGGCTACCGCCGAGCTACGACGGGTTGGATTGGGGCGATGCCCGCCGTATAATAGTCCCACGGCGCCGCTGAGTCGGCAGACGACCTCGAGAGGAGAGTAGAGGTGCGGAAGAGGAGACGAGCGCGAATAACGTCGATGAGGCTGCCGGTTGTTAGGATTACGGGGGCGAGTATCCGAGTATCCGCTGGAGGTCATCACCCGTCGAGATAAAACCATAGTGGACTTGTCTCTGATCTTACGTTCTCAATTGGGCTTTTGGCATCGTGGGCGGTTAAGGCTTTTACTGTTGCACGAAGCCTCAACTATAACCTCGCCAATTTCTCACTACATCACCCGCATTTCCGATCATTTTTTTGTACAACACTGCTTCGCGATTGATTTCCAGTACCCCTTTCTATTTACTGTTCGATTTATACCCCCCCCCCCCCTTTATTAAATTCTACATACCCCTTGAGCCGGCATGCACCACATTTCTTAGCCTTTCCTTTACGTCATTTCGTTTCAACCACTTGTCACTTTCTCATTATCGATCACTTCTCGTCCCTATTGGAGGAAAACACGCCTATATTACTACTACTACTACTACTACCTTTGTCACGATTTTACAAGAGAGATGCCTTTCATTTTTCAGGGTTGGAGTGCTGCATTCTATTATTATCTATCACTATTGCAACTTTTCAACGAAAAAAATGTTTACATGTTTATAACAAATGTTCTCAGTACTAGTCTAAATGAAATAACAATATGAGCGGAAGCAAACGTCTTCAAAAAAAAGACTTTTGCTTTCGCGTTAATGCTAAAGACTAAAAATATCTATAATTAACTGTATTGTATAATTGGGGTGTTATGCGACGGTCGTGTGTGGCTGGGGATTTTATGCCTTCGGGGAATTGGTGAATGTTGGCACTGCCGCCTCCGCCGCGTTGTTCGTTATAGAAAGTTTCTTATGTGGACGTGAATGTTATCCTAACTTTTTGCGACCTTGAACTCATATCTGAAAGATACCACTGAGAGCACGGAATTATTCAACAATCTCCGTAATGCATTGCGTTATTGAGAAAACATCTTAATCAGCGTAGTACTCTATCGAGGTTCGATGAGCATCGACACTTTCGGCGTCTATCCAGCGGCCGACATGATAGTTTTTACTATATATTTCTTTGGCTCTTTCTGAGTACATCTCGATTGTTAGACTGTAATTATCCCGAGAGGAAAGCAGCTCTTTTTGTAAAATCTATATTATTCTCCGAGCGTGTTTCTAAGGCTTTTGATGCTTATGGTTGTAGGTGTAAATCGCCTGCGTCTTTATGCTATTCTTCGAAGGATCGAAAGATTTGCGGGGAAGCTTTTCTATGTTAATATTCTCGAGCGAATAAGTGACGTTTTTTTTTTTTTTTTTATTATTATCGCATTTGCCGTGATTCAATATTGCATCTCGTTATCGGGACTTTCCTTGCAGCGAATGAGAAATTTTATATCCTGGAGTGAATTGAGAACCTTTACTACATATCAGACCTGCCGCAAGGACTTCTTCGTGCAGTGGTTGTTGAAACTGTTTTATCAGATGATTTCACTTCGCTCGAATATATATTCCCGGTCACTGATACGATAATCTTTATGGATCATTTTGAATAACGTTGGGTATATAAAAGCTCGCAGCAGTTATGGGATCGAATGCTTTTTATCCGAGGCGTAGTTAGCGATCGAGATATCACTAATGGTATCTCCTTTGCTGTCACTGTCATTATTATCGCTAAAGACTTCCAGGTTTGAAGGAATATCAGGGCGCTTCATCTGTCCTTCGCAAACTTTTTATGTTAGTAGGATCCGTTGAGAGAGACAGCGAGCGTTACTTATCGTTTAGCTATCGTAGTCCTCTTGCGGTTTTTTTTTTTTTTTTTTTTTTTTTTGGCATTTCGTTATCTGAAAGCTGTTTCTCGCAGCGAAAGGAATACTATACTTGGAGGTGCTGATGTTGAGAACTTAGTATTATCAAAATCTATCGAAACCTTGCGGTACTATGGCTTTTTTCGCGGGATGATTGATAAATCCGGATTTATATTATCGGAGGATAGGATTAGCATTTTACTTTCAAGAAAATAGCATAATCTAGCATGTCTTTTGAGCTCGACAATGTTTATCGGCCTTGAATAATATTGGGAGATATAATAGCTCGCAGCACACGTGGGATTCGAATGCTTTCTATGCTGGGCTTGGTTAAACTGAGATAATACCTACAGCTATCTCCACTCCGCACAGTATTAGTCATGATCACCGGTATCGACTCCCGGGTTTTCTTTCATAAACACTTTTATTTAATAGGATACCGTTGAGAGAGAAAGCATTTGCCGTTTTATCATATCGTAATCTTTTTCCCCGGCACGGTTTTGCCTTTTTTTTTTAATCGATAGATCTCTCGCGGCGAGCGAGAATGGGTGTAATTACCTTGTAGGCCATCGATATGAGGACTTTGGTATCGCAGTGCGCCGCGGCGTCGTAAGGATTCCGATGCCATGTCTTCTTAAACCTGGTGATGATCACCTTGTAGTTATGATATCACGGGAATTGGAGTTTCTTCTCGTGAGAATCTATATATGGCCTTTTGGATGCTCTGACTTTCTAAGGTCTTTGATACTTGTTACGAATTGCTACGCACGCCGTCAATGTAATGGATTTGATCGAATGATTTTTGTATATTGTGTGACATGGAGCTTTCTAGCTGAAGGGGAAACTTTTCTTATCCTTGGCGTTAAGGTTGGGTATTTATTCGCGAAGTCCATGTTACCCTGCGATATATTCTCCATCTTTTCTGCCTTTCTATAGATAGTTGATGATTGAGATATCAGCGTCTCCGCAGCGTTAATTCATTATCGCGAGAGGCCCTTCGAGTAAAGGATGTCATAGCTGCTTCCTTTTCGTGGAAAATTATGGCAAGAAATTGCTCTTGAAAGGACATGACGTCTTTATCACCAATTCCTCAATTGGTTTGCATTTTATTTATCGTGCAACGTCTTCCGCAGCGAGCGAGTATACATGATTGCGCTTGGAGGTGAGCGAGTATCATGATTGCGCTTGAGTGACCGTGTTTGGAACTTTCGTATTATATGGCCATCGTAACCTTGCGGTTGCGTATAATTCTTCTTTTCGGCGCGGTGATCATTGGACTGTAGTACCCGTGCCGATGGCTTCCGTAGTTTTGAGAAAATGTATCTCTTGTACGGCTTTTAGGTGCTCGGTGTTATAATGCATCACCTGATGGCGTATTTATCAAGCTGCTCGTCTATTGTTCGGAGAAATGTTTTTACGTCTGGCAGAAGAAGTGGCTGATGCGATGGTATATTCTTTTGTCGTGAATGTGGGATTTTTTGTCCTCATCTTCATTCCACCTTAAGTTGTAGGTTACAGACGATCTGACTTCTAGGGTGAAATGTATGTCCAAAAGCACCTTCTTAACATAATATTGTTATGGAAGGTTCTCCGTACTATTGCGCGATAGAGTAAAACTGTTGTGTTGCTGCGTTATCCGTTATCTTGGGAGCCTTCCTGTTTAAGGAACGAACGCTATGGCTGCTTCTTTAGTGAAGTTTTATAATAAAGACCTATTCTTAAAAATACATGGCGTTTTTTATCATTTTTTATTAAGGTTTAACTGCATTATCGTCTGCAGCCTTCCACTGCGACTGTGAATTGCTAGCCGGGGAGTGATCATATTGAGCACTTTAGTAACGGGAGTGCCGTGAGCTGCGGTGCTATTGGGATCTGGATCCTCATAAAGCTAATTGTTAATTGCGCGTTATGACATGATTGTATTGGGTATTCCTTTTAGGAATGTTATATCCTCTCTCCAGCTGTAGGCGCTCGATGCTATGACAGGTGCCGGCCACGCGTTTATTGACGAAAACCGAGGATTTATGATTGAATGTTTTACGTCCGATCGAAGGACTGAGGAGTGGTTATCATTTGATGGAGTGGCGGATTTTGCGATATCAATTCTCTTTCCCGCATAAAGTTGTGGTTATCAAACGGTCGGATTTTATGGTCAGATGTATGTCTAAGCGTCTTCTTAGCACAATATTTTATCGAAGGGTCATGGTAATATTGCGTGATTAGAGGACTTCACGCTTATGTCACGATTGGTTTTCGATTCCGGGCGATAATATTATGGGCTTTGCGTATCATCGCGTACGCAACGTTGCCTTTGCGATATATTTGTCCTCGATCTTCTTCTGTCTCTTCTTATCGACAGTCAGATGGTATCGGTTAAAGCCCTCTGTTACGTTGTGCCTGTCATTACACGAGGGTCTGCTGATTTCAAAGAATGTTTGTTAGACCTTGGCTTCTTTTGCGAAACCTTTATCTAGACAGAATACCCCCTTGGAAAAAAAGCGCACTGGTCTTTATCCGGACTCTTTATCGTGTTTGTTTCATTATCGGCTGGCATTCTTGTGAGCGGGACTATCAGGTAGGGTTCATGAACGCTTTGGGAACTTTAATATAATACTGTTGCTGTAATGCTTCGTAGGCTTCGGTGCTATAATTCCTTCATAGAGTGGTTTCCAGACTAGATTTTATCACGAACCGGTATAGGGTTTTTCTACGAATAAAATGCATATCCAGATGCGGCTTACGGGCACTTGACGTTATCGCAGGTCGCCCATATAAGCTATTATCGATGAACTCAGGGATTATGATTGGAATGCTGTAAGTCTCGCCGATGGAAGACTGAGACGTCAGTATGCTTTCATTAGAGGCACGTGAATCTGATATTTTTTTTTCTTCCATACGCTGTTGAAGTTGAATGTTAACAGAGGTGTCGTGGACAGTTTCGCGAAAAAGTTATGGCTCGATCACAGTACTTTTGCATTAGTATCGAGTAAGCTTGCTGATCACGACGCTGCTCTCGATATTCGATGAGATAGTTGAAAGCTTCATAGCCGACGTCACTTCGGAAACTTCTCTTCTTTATTGATAGTTAGACGATTGAGATATCAGTTCCAGTTATCGCCTTCGCTGGTTTGTTGTTTATCGCCAATAACGTCCTCGGATTCTTCTGGAGGTTTCTAACCTTGATAGAATCTTTAAGAAGGAGCAACTTGAGGTATTTCATCGCAATCTCTTCACGGTGTTCGCGTTTCATTGTCAAGACATGGTGTTGATGGTGAGTGCAAATGCTATATCTCAATGGGTTCAGGTAATGTTGAGAAGTTTATTATCATGGAAGCAAGTCTTTAACGCGTCGATCGCCCATTGTCAAGACTTGTGAATTATCAGCGTTGATAATTCTGTGAATCTACGATATACGCTCCGTAAAAGGCCTTGGTTTTTAGGTAAACTATGGAAGATCGCGATCGAGTCATTACGAAGTGAAACGGTTTCTTATCCGCAGTTGGTGGATATCGAAGGGATGGTCTTATCCCTAGCAATCGTCGCGATCGATAGTCAATTGTGATTATAGGGCTGTGAGTTATTAACAGATGAACCTCAGTTCTTTGCG
The DNA here is from genome assembly GCA_002224055.1 of Pezizomycotina sp. ARF18. Classification (NCBI taxonomy): domain Eukaryota; kingdom Fungi; phylum Ascomycota; species Pezizomycotina sp. ARF18. The sequence goes on along the minus strand of AZLU01000006.1, from coordinate 200,292 downwards.
AGTCTATCTTATGAGCCCCTGTGAGCTCCGTTATGGCATGGATGTTTCACTGGCTTGCGTTGTCGTTGGCAGGGTTGAAAATTCTTTGGGAAAGGGTTTTATGTCAAATCGATGAAGTTACCTTACAGTAATTTTTTTATGCTTTTCCGCTTCGGTCGACATGAGTTTTATATACTTAGCTGTAGGTGCGGATCGTTTGAGGAGGACTTCGATGGTATTGGATGAATAGTGATACTGTATAATGTATACCTAAGTATTACATTTTTTTTCCCTTTTAATATGAGGCCTTGGAAAACCGTGGGGTTATTGTTCCTTTCTATCCGATCGTGGATGGATGCTGGAACCTGAGCATTATTCGGTACGGATTTTCTGTAAAAAGTCAATCGTAATTGCTGAACTGATTAGTTTATATGGACACACCCTTCCCCCCAGGCCTTCTTTTAAGAATAATATATAGGCTTGTTTGAAAAAAAAAAAAATACCCTCTTGGTACCATTGTGACGCCGTGTGGTAAATTGCCTGTAAGTATGTTAATGGAAATGCTAGGAAATTACCATGAATTTTCTCCCTGTGCTCTCGTCGCTGAATAATGAGACATTAGCATTATCTTGGGTGACGTGACCTGGGCTTGCGACATGCCTAATGCTTCGTTGTACGTCCATTGTCGAATTTTGGTGTTATCGGAAGCAGTTTTCCGTCTGTTTTGTTCTTGTACGTTAACTTCGTATATCCAATGGGAATTTTTGATGCTATGCGACGCCATCCATATTTTTGCATCCGTATCAAAGAAGCCTGCTAAATGCGAATGTTCTAACAAAAATTGTAGAATGAGTGAATTTTAGAACTCTCGCGGACTGCGTTGTGTAATAAGGTTCTTCGTATGTCGAGTGCGAAGAATTTGCGAAGTTTATCTTGGAGAAAGCTTTTAAGGTGTTTTTGCGAATCCACATTGGCTTCGTATGCGAATATTGGGACGTCTGCCAACCCTTAATACTATGACGAGGTTGCATGCGCCGGGTGAGCTCATGATATGCAGGCCTTGTTTTTTTTACAGTAGGCGGCTGGAATTGAGACGTATGATGGTCGCGATTCCCAAGCGATGGAGTAAGACTTGCGATATAGATCCCCTTTCGAGTACTCACGGGTGTCTGTGCGCTTTCCGGTCTGGTATATCACTTGTCGTACATCTGTTGTTATTTTGAAAGCTATCAGAAGATCGGGCATGCTTGTATCTTGTGAATTGTGTTCAAGATGCTCTTTTGGGTTAATATCACTGGCGCACTTCCGTATTGCAGCAATAAGTATTGAGGGACCCCGCCAATCGTATAAAGGGCTTTTGATTTCTTCTACGAAGTGCACGCAGCAGCCTCTTGGAAGAACTGTATATTATAGTCCGAGCGCGCTTGTGTTGGTTAATACGGAGCAGCTACTCTAGGCAGGTCTTCGAGAGAGGTTCCCTGTATTAGACGGCAAAGTAGTTGGATATTGGCATCGCTCTGCGGTTCGAATGTAGACTTGCGATATCAATTTTTCTCAAACACATCCACTGAAATGTGAGTTACTGAAACTGATTTCGGTTTCTTAGCTTTGCGAATATTATTCAGCCCTCCTATGTGCGCGCAAACTCTTGTGTTATGACAATTCGAGGTTGCTCGCGTGAGTTCTACTACAGATAGAAATCGTTTTTGAGAGGTTTTCACGTCCAGCCGTAGACTGTGAAGATATTGACATTACCGTGCTGTACATGGAGATCGCTTGATGCTACAGAGGTCATCCGCTTGTGTGTTTATCAGTGGCATCGACGCGGAAATGTCTACTGCCCGTTGATGCAAAAAAAATAATAAAAAATAAATAAATAAATAAATATATAAGGGAGGGATGGGGGAAAAAAAAGATGGTAATACTGCATATGTCATGGGGATCTACAATATCGCGGATTCGTTGTAAATCGATGTTAACTTGGGAGTGATAAGTGATCAGATGGCTGGCTCATTTCTTATGCCTAACTTACATTGACTCAGGACGCATTGTGGCTCTCGATTTTTATGGCACAGGCGTGCTGTTTTCGTTATTAGCGAGCGGACTCGCAGATCAATACGGAAGCTTTCTACGGGGAATAAGACGAGATAAATATTATCGCGTTATCGACGTGGACTCGCGATATCCCGCTCTTTGTAAGTCAATTGCGGAAATCTTGTAGGTCCTTAATGTAATGGGTAGGTTGTAAATCTTCTGCGTGACTTACTGTCGACAGACTCGAAATTTTCGGAGATTTCCTTAACTCTTAGCGCGATTATGTATATTCCCGTTCTTTTTATACCCTGATTGTTGATTTGCGAGTTGTTGATTTGGGCCATTTGCGGATCTATATACTTCTAGATTTTGCCTAGATCTTTCATACGATGGGCAGCGTCGCCGTAATGATGTACTATCGAGCGGCGCTCGATTCCTACAGGCAATTTTTTAGCGTCCGCTGCAGGAATGGTAATTCAGACATCGATAATATCTCATGGGCGAGGCGTTTCGTGTAAGATGCCTTTATTTCTTTGTGCGTCAGTGCTGAAATTGTGCGTGATTGAAGAGGCGGATTATATTTTGCTTTTGCATTTGGAATTGCATTCTGAGGGCTTCTGAGGGTTTGGTGGTATCACCCGATCTGCTTCTACGTCTCCTTCCATTATCGGGGAACCGCTGCCGTCGATTCGTTCTGCCACGTCACCGGCGGAGCGTAGAGATATCGGTGTTAAGTCAAACTCGGCGTAGATTTGCGATATCAATTTTGCTCCATACGGCCACTGCTGGAATTGCGTTTTATCTGCTCTCTTTTTTCGGTTTACAAAGCTTTGTAGACCTCTTGGGTGTCTTTTTGAGCAGTTCATATTATAGAACACTCTCCGAGCGATTGCATTATTGGAGTTCTTTCATGCTTGTCAAGGTAGTCTAACCCACGCGGTCGTCATCGGGACTAGCATATTTCCCTCCCTTCGCCCCCTTTACGATATATTTGGTTCGATAACACGGTTCTTAGTCAAACTTACGAGATATCGACAACTAGCTTCCGATTTCTTCTGCGAAACTGCTATGTCAGGTTTTCCGCTGCTTGTGGCCTTTTGATGTTACGGCGCAGTCGCCATACTGTACATTATCCAGAGCTTTTTCCGTGCTTGTGAATGCTTCATATACGGCCAACAGGGGCTTAGAGCAAAGCATTATGAAATAGCATTAGTAATGCTTGCCAGATCTGCAGCCTGCCCATTTGTCTAGACATGGATCGTTAAACGTGTGAGATATCCGTGGACTAATTATGATCTTCTTTGCAAAATTTACGCTCGGGGCTCGTATGAGGTCCTTCGTGTTATGTTGTCCATGGCTGGGTTCATTATTAACCACAAGCTTTATAACCGTTACTGGAAATTTTTACATCATGCCGATAGAACGGTATAGAAGCGTAGATATAGCCACAGAACAGACGTAGACCTGCGATATCCCTGATTCTTCTTATAAGTCGATTGTTGAGTTCGTCGGTTATAGAACAGCACTTCCTTTGATTTTTTTTTTTTTTTTTTTTTTTTGATTTGGCTCTTTGCAAAGAATCTTAATTGCTCAGACTTTCCAACATTTAATGCTGTAGGTAGCGTACGCCTGCGGGGTTGCATTATCGACCCACCGTATACGATGAGGTTTCTATCCCGGTGGCATCATTAGAACCTGGGCATTGTTGGCCGTTTGGTCGTCTGGCTTTGTAATAACTTGAGTTCTGGATTTCAATAGGTCACTTGTTACACTGACAGATTATATAAATAGAGGTTCAGGTTTCTTCGCAAACTTTCGGTTGATAGATCGGCGCATCTATGGAAGTTTTGGTTTCACAGCATTATTTTAGTGCTATTATCCGACGAAAGTGTTGTGGGAATTCACCGCTATGATCTGATAATTAACGACACCGCATTATCCTGTGACTGTTGTCGAATTTGCGATATCTCCACTTTCCATGTTTCAATGCTCGAACTACAACGGTTTATAAAACAGTGGTCGCACTTTTGAGAATTACGCTTAATGTTGTTTAGACACGCGTTTGGTAAAGTCCTGGGTTATTAAAGTAGATACTTTCGTCTCCTTGCGAAATTACTTTAACTTCCCCATGGCTATTCTTAAAAATATCGATTATACCTGTGCTTTACCGAAGTCGAATAGCAATATGCTCGATGCGTAATATTTAAGAAAATCGATTGCGTGGGTCTAATAACGATTTTGATAGCTGCTATTATCGTCGCTTTGTTGTATTGGAAGTTCTAAATTGGCTATGGATTATATACTTCGATTTATTATTTTGACTGTAAACTGTAATCCTATCTAGGTCGTATTTGTAAATGTAGTTAGTGTGAAATTTCTGGCCTTAACTTATCGTTTGAATCGCGCGTAGGAGATATTAGTAGTATTATACTGATCCTAAATCGAAATAGAGTATTATAGCGGTTTCGCTTCTTCTGTCTTTCGAGCTCGATCTAGTACCTATCTCCTATGGCAGGCCAGATCGTGCTATCGTAGTCTCCTTGCGCCGAGTTTGGGTTCATGCTTGGTCAGGAATCACAACTATTCAAGTGATTTTCATAAGGCTTCGAAAACCGCATAGCGCAAGTAAGAGCCATCGAATAAAATCGAAGGCGAGGCCATTACCGTGGGACGTCAGCTTTTGTGCCCATAAAGGCAATCGAGTATGAAGCTGTAGCGGTGCGTGGTAGGCCGAGTCTTAATTAGGATCAATTCTGTACTTTCAATTGACAGCCGGGAATATATTTCCGTGGTTGGTGTGAAACGGTGTCTTCTTATCTGGTGTCGACTCTGTAAACCGTACAATCACTCATTAACGGTCACTAACGATGGAGAATGATAGCCCTTTACCCTGCGAAGGCTGCACTCGAACACTCAAATCTAATTATATTCCATCTGTTGATCTACAAGAGCGGTTTACTATCTTGCGCGAACCGGCATGTGCGTGTTGTGAGTTTATCGATTGGACGGAATGTAGTATTATACAGTGCTCTTCGTTTTTCCCTTGGGTGCTTATAGGTAGTCATTCAACTCCGTACAGGTTAAATCATCGAGGACGTTAGCAGTTTATGTTGGATGAGGCGGGTTTGAGGGAGTACTTTTGCGTTGTGCCGAGTTTAGGATATTGAGCAACTGCTTTGCTTTGTGAGAGAAGCTCAAGGATAGTTTCCATTCCTTCTATTATGAAAAGATGCGGCACACCGCGATTTCCCAATATTCTTGAAACGATTGGAAAGTTATCGAATCATCGTGAAGCACTGATTCCTTATAACCTGTGCCCCGATTGTCCCGAAAAATTATAGTACATTTCTTAGAATGAAGGGATTCCTTCTAGTTTGTGCCGGCGGACTTGCTAAGGGTCTATAAGTGAATGAAAACGTGCAATCCGGTTTTGATGATACTTAAATATCCGACTGCCTCTTCTATGACGATTTCAAAATCGTCCTTGTTGAAAGACTTTTTGGTAATCATTTTAAAGTATACTACCCGTGACTATACTTCAGGATGTTAGGCCATCGCGACAGTTGCTTGATCATTGACGTTTCGTTTCATTTCTTTCTTTCGATAGCGCTAGCCAGAAAATAAACAACCACGGAAATGCTTGTGCTACGAGACACGGTTTAAAGAAACCGCAATACGAACGAAGATTGTTAAAAAGTACCGGTGATATTTTAGACGGCTTACAAATTCAAAAGAGTAAATTTGTCGCCTAGATACTAGATAATAAGCGTATGAATCCGTATCCTGGGAAGCTGTATATGAATCCGGTGTTGTGTATAGTAAATGACGACTCTGCCAGTCGTACAGAGCAGGATCATTTGACCCTTCCAAAATTTCAGGCTGTACGGAGTAAGTATCGCGTCGCTTGAATGCGCCTTCTTGCGAATAAATACGGCGACGACTAGATTACCTGCAACGGTGAACGTTGTTCGGCTATTCATTATATGCTGAATCTCACAAAAAATGATTGGAATACTGCAAGAAAACATGCATCTTGAAAAACCTTGAGAAGCGTTGCAAAATGGTATAGATACAGGCAGGCAGTATGGTCCACGTGGTGGTGGAATGTTCTTTCTCTTCTGTGAAGTTCTCATATCTAGCAATTATTATTCTGCTTATGAAATCGAGCTTAACCGCTCGTGATGTATTTTGATCAGCTAGTTAAGTGGTAGCGTATATTTCCTTACATCCTCGATTTCGAATTGACGTTTGCAATTGACGTGTTAATACTAATGCGACACATAGTTCGTTATCCATGGGATCTAGTATCTCAAGGTTTGTGACCTTGCGATCGAGGAGAGCACCTTCGAGGGAGGGCGGCCATTCAAAGATCGAGAACTTTGGGACAGTGAGATATTCTGATAGTTCTTACTTTAGGACCTGATGGCATGGGAAGCTATTGCAAGATCGCGATAAGCTTGTATCCCGGTGAGCCTATAAATTGTGTATACTTAGCTGTTTGTAATGAGAAATGCGCGCGCTGACGGGTGCTTTCGTCAGGTCATTTATTAGATCAAAGTAATAAAAGTGCTCATGCTAATTCGTGATAGTTATCGCAATTGATTGCTGAGATTGTAGGGGAAGTGCGTATCGTCTTGAGGAAAGGAAATGGCGTCGGGCAAATTGAAAAAAAAAAAAAAGAAAAAAAAAGGAAAAGGAGACGGAATGACCAGTTCCTTGGCGAAAAGGCAATTTGACTCATTTAGGCACGTGATTTGGTGTGCCCTTGAATTTACCCGTCCGAGACCGTGTTCCAAAGTTTATCCTGCAATCCTTTCGCCCCCAACCCTTTCCCCCCTCCATTTATTTCCTCATCATTTCCCAACCCCTCTTGCCATCATGTTCGCCGAATCCATCAGTTAGAAGCTTCCCAAACCTCACGTAAACATCGAACCTGACTCCTCAATCCCCAGCATGGGTGTCCAAGGCCTCTGGACGGTGGTGCAGCCCTGCGCCAGACCGGTGAAGCTCGAAGCCCTCGCCCAAAGCGCCTCGCGATCGACGCTTCGATATGGATATACCAATTCCTCAAAGCCGTCCGCGACAAAGAAGGAAACGCTTTACGAAACGCGCACGTCGTGGGTTTCTTCCGGAGGATAGTTAAGCTGCTGTTTCACGGGATACGGCCGGTGTTCGTTTTCGACGGGGTGCGCCGCTGTTGAAGAGGCAGACGATTGTATGTTGGGTTATCTCATCGATCTATATTTGAATTGAAGCTGATGGTAGGGTATGAGTTTAGGCCGGCCGAAAACAACGGAGGGAAGGTAGAAGGGAAGATGCGACGAGGACGGCGGGGAAGCTTCTGTCGCTGCAGATGCAGCGCCGCGCCAAGGAGGAAGTGGAGAGGGAGAAAAGGTACGTCATTCTCATGACAGGATCCAATGTCGCATATGAGGGCCTTAAACAACTAATTTTTAAACTGAAGGAGGGAACGGACGCCGAGCGAAGAGCCCGTAGAAATTGTACCCGATAAAGTGGTTTACGCCGAAGAAGTTTTCCAGACAAAGGAAGAGCGAAACAAGAACCGCAAATTCCGGAAATCCGACCCTTACACTTACCGAGATCGACAATTCTATGAGGTACGACTATTGCTATCATTGTACTTCGCCGAGGTATTATTCATGAAACGCTAATAATGATCGGTTTTTGTTTTAGGATGGCAGGCGGCAGCGACCCCCGTATTATGTCGCAGGAAGAATTGGCAGAGTACGCCCGACAGTTTGAAGGCGGCGAGGACATTAGTATCTACGACGTATGAATCCCCTTCAATGTGCTATTCTTCTTTTAGACAAATCTCTAAAATACAGCTCCACAGTTCTCCAAAATTGACTTCGACTCCCCTTCTTCGTCTCCCTCCTGCCGCCGATCGCTACAACATCCTCAACGCCGCCCGTCTACGCTCCGCTCCGTATGGGCCTATCAAAGGAACAATTAGACCGCATGTTCCCAACCGGCTCGATTTTTCTCGATTCCAGATCGAAAGAGTTAAAGAGCGCAACGAGCTCACGCAGCGGCTGATGAACCTAAACGGCATGAACGCCGACCTCGTAGGCGTGAACCGCGTCGCTGGCGAAAAGAACCGGGAATACGTACTTGTCAAGAACGACGGCGTCGACGGCGGGTGGGCGCTGGGTGTTGTCGGGAATAAAGGCGAGCGCGCGGGTGAAAATGAGCATACTGCGATCGATGTAGATGCGCTGGACGAGGAGGAGGAGAGCGATGAGGAAGAGGATATGGAGGACTTCGAAGATGTTCCGATAGACGGGTTGAATCGGTTACCTGTGCTGCCGAAGAGACAGGATATTGGTAGGAGTTTGGAGGATGAGGAGCTGGATAGGGTATTGGAAGAGTCGAGGCGGAGTGAAAGGCAGCGGCAGGTACGGTTGGAAAAATCCGAGTCGATGGGGTTGTTCATTCAGGACGACGACCTTGATGGAGCATCGGACGAGGAAGAATTACGGCGGGCGATCGCGATGTCGTTGGAGAAAGACGACGATGATAAGAGCGATATGGATGAAGATGAAAGGCTACGTTTGGCTATTGAGATGTCAGAACAGAAAGACGAAGACGTCCTAGTCATCGAGGAAGAACCAAAAACTGCTACCGTAAGCCAGTAGAAGACGATGGGTTTGATCTAGATTTTGCCATCGAGACATCACGGCAAAAAGAACCCGAAAAGCCTAAGGGAAACCGAGAGTAACAAGCCTGCTAAGAAGTTTGAGGGCTTACTACCCTTTGAAAGTCTCGATTCAGCATCGGCGGCGGCTTGGCTGGTATGAAGAAGCGCAAAGAGAAGGAAGAGGCCGCAGAAGAAAAATAAAAGAGCCACCACTTCCTCCATGGTTCAGCGGTGGCGAAAGTGCCGCTTGAAAGAAGGCCGAGTTGAGTATTCGAAACCTGAGAGGGAAGACTACGATGTCTTTGTTCCGCGAATCCTGTGAACCCTAAGAAACCGGCGGTTTTTGAACCGATCGTCATCGACGATTCCGATAGGGATGATAAAGCCGAAGATAGCGATATCGAGATGATCGAGGTACCTATCTCGGATAAAGAGACGATTGAAGAGATAACTACGGCTTCGAAGGAAACCTCGGCAACTGGAGTCCTCCGAAAGCGTCAAGCCCGGTCCTTTTCCAGCGAAGAACCTGAGACGCCAAAGAATCCCAAAATGAGAGTATGGCGATGGAGACGGCCCCTGTTGAACCATCTACAGACGCCGACATAGAGCTAGCGAACGTGGGACAATACAAAAGAGCCCCTCCCACCTGCCTCCTTATCAACCTCCGTGCCAAAGCCCCAACACCTCCCTCAAAACCCCTCCTAGACAAAGTCAACCCAAAACATCTCTCCGCCACCCATAGAAGACGAAAGCTCCAGCGACTCCGACAGCGAAAACTTTACCGACCCAGAAGAAGAAGAGCTCTACCGCCAGCTCGACCAAGAAACAAAGAACACGCCCGCTTCGCATCCACACTAAACAACAAACCGTTGAAGACAACGAAATAGACTACGAGCGCGAGCTGCGCTCCCTCCGCAACCAGCAGAAGCGCGATAAGCGGGATGCGGACGAAGTCACGTTCGTCATGATTAAAGAGTGCCAAGAGTTACTAGGGTTATTCGGGATACCGTATGTTACGGCGCCGATGGAAGCTGAAGCTCAGTGCGCGGAGTTGGTAAGGTTGGACTCGTGGACGGTATCGTTACCGATGATTCGATATTTTTTTGTTTGGGGGAATAGGGTGTATAAAATATGTTTAACCAGGCGAAGTTTGTGGAGTGTTACCTTACTACGGATCTGGAGAATGAGTATAGTCTTGATAGGCGGAAATTAATACGCCTAGCACATCTACTGGGCAGTGACTATACCGATGGTTTACCGGCGTCGGTCCCGTTACTGCACTAGAATTACTAGCGGAGTTTAGCACCGACGACGGACTTGTGAGGTTTAAACAGTGGTGGACGAGGGTACAGCAGGGCGTAGTAGAAGACGACGATAAAAAGTCGAAGTTTAAGAAGAAGTTTAGGAAGCTTTCGGAGAAATTGTTTTTGCCGCAATCGTTCCCGGACGAGAGGGTCGATATGGCGTATTTGGATCCGGAGGTCGATAAGGATCCGTCTGCGTTCGAGTGGGGCGTGCCGGATTTGGATGGGCTGAGGACTTATTTGATGGATCTAATCGGCTGGTCGCCCGAGCGCACGGACGAGACGCTGGTGCCGGTATCAGGGATATGAACCGGAAATTGGTGCGTTTTTGGAATATTTCTCTCATTCCTTCCCAAAAACACATAACCCCCCCAAAAAAAAAAAAAAAAAAATGGGACGCAGAACCAGTATTCACCGTTATCATTTAGATTGAAGGAACCCAAGTCAACCTAACAAACTACTTCTCCGGCGGCGCCGGCGCCGGCGCCTTCGCCCCCGCGTGCGCGAGCAAGGCAAAAGCAAGCGCATGGCGAACGCTCTCCAAACACTACACACGAAATCACTACAGCAGAAAGCGGAACAGGACCGGCAAGAACAGCGGGAGCGGTCTAGTTCCTTTGAAGAGGTTACGGAGCCACCGATTAGCATGCGCGCTGCTTTCGCTGCTATGGAAGAGAAAGAGAAAGGAAAGAAGAGGAAAACGGCGCCGAAGAAAGCAAAGACGAAAAAGGTAACTAGTAGCGATGAGGAGGATGAATATGAAGATGAGGAGGAGGAAGTGGTTAGTCCGACGGTGAAGAAGCCGAGGACGGCCGCGACTAGAGGTAGGAAGACGGCTGGTACTACTGCGAGAACTTCGAAGAGGAAGGGCAAGGTTTCTGAATAATTTCGTAACTCGAGCTAGTGTAGATGGATCTACATATTTATTATGGGAATATATACCTCTATTTGGCGTTTTCTACATAGATTTTGAGGAGCTATAAATATATACCATCATTATAAGTTCCTAAATTCTGCAAAGACTGGAAACCTTCATCAGATCGAGGACCGTCTTATCGGTTGGTCTTGGCGGATCTACTGTTGGTGAATTTGCCTTATCTTATCGCCGCTAAAGTCCGGGTGTCGACGGTCAATCTAAATTAACCCGAAGCTGCAAATAGCCGGAGTCGCGCTCGGGACACTCGACCTGTATTGCGCCTACAGCTTCGGTGAAATATGAGGATATGGACTAAGTAATGACATCGAGAGGCCTAGTTTTCGTCCGATCGAACGAATAGATCAGGTCACTTAAAGAGAGAAACTGCTCAGGTAGAACTGGATACAAGGCCCCGGCTTCCTTTCAACTGGAGGGAGTTGGCTAAGTGGATATAAAATGGGAAACTTAGTATTCAATGTAATAGCACTTGCTGACTTTCGTTTCGAGATAGCTGTGCCTGGAACGCCGGATGGCCATAATATCATCGTTACAGGAGGTCTTTTATCTACCTTGCGTGGGCATAGAGGCAAATCCTAGAATTGGTCTATGGTAGTGGATCTATGGCGCCTGTTGTATATCCTTCTACATAATTAAAGTACACTAGAGCTAGGGATGACAATCACATACTGACCCGGTATCACCATTCCTAACACCTGCAGAGCGCACATTCAGAAAAACAGATTAACCTCCCGATCACATGACTCACCGGTTCCGGGCCTTTAGAAAAGGTAGCTCTCCCACTTATATAGACAAATTCACTTCCCATTCGAATCTAACGCTTAGACGAAGGCCGAGAGTGTACTTTAGTTCTGCGTTACTCACACGGTTTGGCTTTCGTGTCTCCCGTCGATCGAAGTTCGACCCCAACCGCGCCCGGGGTTGAGCAGAGAGAAGCCCTTTGGGGCCTTTTGTTTGTTGGAGACTGTTTTGATTTCTGTTTCTTTTCTTTCCTCTCTTTTCTCTTTTCTTTGGTCTCTCTCGCAGGGGTGGGTTCAATGAATGTATCGAGTCACACTAGGCTATCGAGCATATCACGAAATACTACTTTATGTATAAGGGGCATAAGCTGAAGGATATTGACTTAAGCAGCCTAAGAACTAGCAAATTTGGTGTTTTTCCTCAAATTGACACCGGGATTCGTGGGCTTGATTTCTTAGGCTAGATTGGATCTTATGTCTACATCTCCAACGCTGATGTCTACAGTTTGAAAATTTTTGACGAGTAGAAGCGCGCTTCTTGAACACCCCGGTACTGCCTTACCTTTTATATGCCATCTTATATCTTTCTAGGGATCGCGGTATTCCCGCCATATTCGTGGCTAGGCTGGTTGAAGTCTATGTCTTACCGGCTTTTACTTTTATGATCTACATTATCAAGATATACTCCTGATCGAGTTTTTGTTTGCCTTCTTGCAGGGTATCTACGCTACATTCTTCAACAGATGTGGACTTACATTTTCTATTATTTGGGGGTCCCGTACCTCCCCATTGGATATAGATTCTTACAATTACAGAACTACTGTGCCAAATCTCCTCACGTTGCATCTCCAGGAAGGACAAGTATAGAACTTACATTTGACCTACCTTCTTTTGAAAGCTACGTACCGTTTTACTGCTCGAGGATCCTCCAGGGTTTAATGCCAAGTCGAGAGAGGGGAAAGGGGGAAGGAAACAATGTTATATATATTCTTTCTGCCAATAACTTATGCCAATAGCTTAAACGTACAAGTGGGTGGGTAAACGAGGGTAAAGCCATGAGTATGAGGGGTATGCTATAAGAGGAAGACTGAGAAAAAAGAAGGAAAACAGTGAGAAAAGACTCGGAGAAGAAAACATTGAAAAAGAGAAGGAAAAAGGACGTACAATGCAACTCCGGCTGTGTTGTGATTATGAATGGGAATGTGTACAGTAAAATCAGGTATATTACAATGAGCATATAGTTAGAAAGGAGACGGCCGTTAGGGTATAAATATTGAAAAAGAGAGCGTGAAAACGGAAAAGTTTTAATGAAGGGTTTCTGGTTTCTTGTAAAAGGAGACTTTGTAGGGATGATGAAATAGTAGAAAGTATGGGAGCAACAGAGGATAGTGAAGGCAAGAGATTAGGAGATGAGGGTTTGGAAGGGCCGCTGGCAGAATGTCCGTAAGGTTGAAGTTATATCTAGGGAAGAGTAACGGCATTAACCCTAACCCTAGGGTTAGTTCACTCGTCTCTTTTTGTTTAACCGCTTCCCCTGGAAACCGAAATCTTCATCCGCCGATCGTCGTTATCGATGGCGTAGTCATCGTCGTGGTTATCCATGGAAGGGTCCGAGCGATCGAGATGGTGTCCTGATCGTCATCCTTTCGATTCCTTGCCGAACGCGCCACGCTGCCTCAGCCTCGCTATCTGACTGGTGAGCGCCAGTGGAGGCCGAATTGTGTCTCGCACGGTACCAACTTGTTGCTGTTATTGCGCCTTGGGTTAGGAACCGGTTCGTCGATGGAAAAGGATGAAGGAAGGTGAGAAGCGGGCTTTGTCGTGATCTTGTCGAGAGCGGTCTTCTTCCTCTTGGCTGCGGGTTTGGCTGGGTTCGCTTTGGCTTCTGGCGGCTCCTCGCACACGAATCGGAGGGATTTGTTGCTATACCTGTAATTGGTTACGTAAGGTGGTTAGAGTTATTTGACAGTGAGATGGATTTTCAGGGGTGGTGGTGACTTACCCATAGTCGAAGAATAGTTCTTCACCGGCGGCAACGGCAGCCCTTGTAAACATGGCTATCCGATGAACGCCGTTGACTATGAAGACCCTTGCGTACGTATTTGGCTTCTTGGCCCAGTGGTTCACGAATCGGAACTTGTTGCCCGCTCTCGTGGCATCAATAACTTGAGCTAAAGAGGACACAGATTGTCAGTAAACCTAGGGGTGGCTATAGATAAATGAGCGATTTCGGTTGCCTACCTCGTTCACATCAAATAAGAAAGACAACTTCCGCTTATCGTAAATCTTGCCGCGACGCTCCGCCTCGTAGCTACTGATAACCTCGCCTTTGTATTCGCCTAGGAAGGATTCTTTCTAATATCCTGTCCTGCGAAAAGACCGTATCCATTGATTGGAATCACTGTCTTCCCAAGCAAGGTTTTCTTCGGCTCGGCCTTCTGCAAGGCAACGTTCTGGCAGCAAGTCTCCGCAACCTCTTCGTCCATCCGATAAAGGGGATCCAGCTGTTTTTCTGCATTACAGCTCCTGCACAGATCCGGATCGCATTCTCTATTAGAATTGTTACAGGGGCAACTCTTGTTCTTGACGCAAAGCTTGCCATTCGCGCAATTACATCCTCGCCACCTTCGTGGGCAGTCCAGGTCACCCGCAGAATTTCTCACAGTGGATGTGGTTCTTAACACAGTCGCATTTTAATTTGCTAGAGCAGGGAACGCCAGGGTGGTAGCATCGTTTGAAGTTACCCCGGTTCTTGTGGTCCATGGACTTCTCACAGTCTGCTGGATACGATGTTTTAGTGGGTTTCCTGTTATTGCCGTGGGGCCTGACCCCATTCAGAGTGCCATTTTCTAAAGCGGTCATAACGCTCTCGAGATCCTCTGTCGGAGTGTCTGGAGCAGACCATCCCGTTGAAGGCGTGCGTGAATCTTCAGTGGCGTCAGAATTCTTTCCCCTCTTAAAAAAGATAATAGAAGAAAACGATAAGCAGGAGATCATGGCTACCCAACTCACCTCGGAACATGGCCGGTGGATCATGCAAGCCAACAAACAGGCACATCTCGAATTATATCGAAATGTCTCGGAGGCGATATTTAACATGGCAACTTGATCTTCTGTCCATCCAGATATGCTTTCTCCACCTTCAATATTTGCTTCTTGTGATTGCTATTGTGAAGAAATCTTGTATTTAGCCAGAGAAACTTCTGAAGAGGTCATTTCCGATTATGATGGTTTTGTACCTTTATGAAGCATTTTTCAGAACAAGGCGCATCTTTTTCCCAACATTGAACCGCAATTTTTGCCATGGTGACCTTCTGCTGGAGGGTGACGGAGGGAACAGCAGCCGGTTCCGGCAGAGGCTCTTCGGGAACCTCTTTGACGGGTATATCAGGCCGTTCTGGTGCTGAGCCTGATTCTTACTAGTTGTTTTCTTGGCAGCATGAGGCCTTGAGGGTGCCCGGGGGGTTTTATCTGCGCCGGCCACACTTTTATTGATAGCAGGCAGTTCTCCTCCAACAATTTTGCCATCAAGCTTGATGTCTAGATTTAGGTATCAGCTCAAGAAACTGAAATATATTCAAGTAGATCGAGCCAGATCGAGAAGCCACTCTTACCATGCCAAGGGCAATAATGCCTGTAGAAGAAGTTAGCGGCGGCTCGAGCTAGAGTTTCGATCTTAGGTGGGCCGATGACTTACACGCACAGAAATAAAAATAGGTCATAATGAGTACCAGTGCGAAAGGATGTTGATCTGCGTTTTGTGACGATGCCGATTGAGCTTGTTAAGTGGCGTCATTGTTATTGGTGCTGCGGAATCCTTGCCATACCTATAAAGTGACATGTCAGGAGGCGAGCTATGAGGGAGGGGACAGGCGACTACGCCAAAAACATGCTTACATACTTCTTGAGGACATCCCAAACGCTGAGCTTTGTGGATTTTATGAAAACTTGGGAGACGGCTTCTGCACGTTCTAATACTTTCTCTGATGGAGGTGGAAGTAAAGCGAGCTCCCTCTTACAGTCAACTACGATCGTTTGCTCGTGTCAAAATCGGGCGGAAGGGCTTTGTTTTCAAATGCGTTTCCTGTCCTTGACCAATCGCTGGGTAGCTTCATAGGAGGTAGTGCTTCAAATCTGATGGCTGAGCTGTGCCCTTTCTAGAAGTTCCTCAAAAAAGCTGCAAAATTGAGCGGCCCCTGCTCAAAATCGACGATAATGTAAGTCATTAGTTCGATTCATGATGAAATTTTACGAGTAGACAACCCACTTTCAGCTCGCTTCGCATCGACTTCATTTTTCTGCGTTCTATCTATAAAGGCCTCTTTGAGCTCTTCTTGGAAGTCCTCGTGTTCGGCAGGATCGATGTCTTCTCCGAAGTACGGAACGTATCTCATATTATCATCATCCTCAGCGAGGATGTTGTTCCTAAGGATTATATAATCGGTATACTTCTGTACCGCTTCCCCGATAGGAATAGACTTGCCGGGCACAGTCACCCTCCGGTCGTTTGGCGAGGCCTTTGATTGGCCGGGCTTTTTCTTCCAAACGTCGTAATAGTGAATGACCCTTGTCCAGCGTATTGAACGCCGAATGGTCTTTCGGTTTGTCCTGTGGCCATTTCGCTGGTCCACAGCCCAATCAACCGTTTCCACGACTCGGGCGTGACATCGTTGATGCTAAGAGGTCTCATATCTGCCATTGAGATTTGAATCACGAAATCTGGCCAAAGGGGAGGTGGCCTCAGCAACCCCTTCCTGATTCGACTCCTGCTGGAAAGTGAGAGGCGATCTATTTCAGGCAAGCAATCTATGTAGTATCGCTCTGAAGCCGAGGAAAAATCCCTGGCCGTTTCTACCTGATTAAGTTCTGCAGCCAGTTCCAATCAGATCACCATTAGCGCCGAGTTACTTTGGCGAGATGCACGAGGAATAGAGGCCGAAACTTCAAGAGCCACAAAAGCAAAAACAACATATCAAAGCAACATGAAGCATAAGCAAAGAAAGTTGATTGAGAGAATTAAAAAGAATAACCTGGGCTTATTCGGTTCTCCAACTGCGACATGGGTGCCTAGCATGAAGCTCAGATTGAGGAAAAACAAATTCGAGAGCGCCAATACAAGAATTTACCAGAAACCTTTAAAAAATCGACCAAGAGAAAAAAAAAAACGAAAAAAAAAAAGAAAAAGCCGCCGATTTTTACGGGAAAATATTCCTCGATAAACGACGGAGCCTACAAATTTCTAGACTTTGGAAACGAAGCTTCGGACGGAGTCGGCTTTGCCAAGGCTTCCATGCGAGATGTCGGATTCGATAGAACCAAAAATCGGGGAGGTGGAAAACGCAACATACCTTGACAAGATAGCGATGCCCATCCAGCATCGATTCCAGAAGCAGCCTAAGCTCCTGGTCGATAGGCGTCGTGGCCAGCTCAAAGGCTCGTGTCTCCCGGTCCCTCTTCGCCTGATACTCCTTTGCGCTAGACGACATCGCTGCTTTTCTTTACCTTTTTTAAAGCCTTTACTTTCAGTTTTTCTTTTTTTTTTCTCCTTTTCTTCTTACAGTTGGTTTGTTGTTCCTTTAGGGTGTTTCGGTTTATTTCCCTCGCTTTAACCTCCATTCCCACCAAACCGCAGAAGAATGTCAACAAACGAAGCCCTTCCACGACGTAATGGTTTTGGCGCAGAAGGTCAAAGTTCGTACCTTTTGGACACGAAAAAAAAAAAAAAAAAAAAAGGGCCGAGAGAGTAGAGGAAGAGGGAGATTAGCACTGACCAAAAAACTTAAGGACTCAAGGGCCCGAGCAAGCAAATAGGCGTTAGAGGATTACTGACTCGCCCTCGAAAGAATACAAGGTCCCATCTACCGTCGGGCAGCAATCGGTCCTCGATGCTTGCCCTAGGCCAAGCAACCATACTAGGGCTTGGTGAGATATGAGAAAGAACGAAGACCGTTTCCGACGGCCGATTCTCCGCCGAAGTAAAGGCGGACGAAAACAGTCCTTACTTACGAAATGGAAGCGCTCTTTCTTTCTCTTCTTAGAATAAGATAGATTAAGGATGGCGAATTGGTGCTCTATTCTTTTTCACTACTGGGTGGGTGCTTGTTAGGGCTACGTTCTTTTGGGGGGGGAGGCAAAGGACGCGAGCGAAGGTTTTCAGAAAAAAAAAAAATAATAATAAATAAATAAATAAATGAAAGAATAAGTAGGTAGTAAATTAAAATAATGAATAAAAATAAAATAAGGAATAATAATTAAATATTTCGAATTAAAAATAAAAATAAATTCTTTACTTTTTAATTTGTATGGGGGCCGTTTTTAATTACGGTGCCAATTTCGGCTGTCAACGCCGACAAAGCGTAAAACTGGGACCAACGAGTTCTATACGGCCCTAATATAATTTTCCCCGTCAAAATTTCCCAAGTCATAAAGCTTCCTCCGATATATACTTAAAGTATCCTATCATCCTTTGAAGACATCATCATCTTTCATGCCATCTTGTCCTTTCTCTTCCAGTCACTTTTCAGGGATTACCAGTTGGAAACGCCTCGGACATCGTCAAAGGCATGCTGTTCATTTGCTCCAGTTAGCATTTCCTTCCTTCGCTTTGTTCTGAAGTGGGACATCCTCATCTCGTTCCGTCGCCATCTGTGGGCTTTCCTGCAGCTAATCTCGTTTTTTACAATCCCGGCGGCCAATCCATAATCCTCTGTTCGGGAAATACTTTACATCACGAAGCTCTTGCTCTTTCGTTTCTCACCCTTATTTAACATTTGCTTCAAAGATATCAGGAATGAGTACCGAAGATCTACTAAAAGCATAGCCTCCCGATGTCACCCCTGGATGCTTTCTGATTTGCTGTTGTGTGTCCTTAGGCTAGCCAATAGCCTTGAAGCTCTGAAGCTAACCAACGGCTGTAATAAACATGTCATCCGAGAATCCCCATGAACTTGCGACACTATACAGCAAATCTCATTTGTCGGACCTATAACGGCGCTGAACTTCGTCAGGGATGACCTTCTGCTCGTTGGCTGCGGGTACAATCTCCAGATCTATCACGTGCGGGATCAGTCTGCTACCTTGCAGAGGAGTGTGAGGATATTCAGCGAGAAAGGATCCACGGTATCATCTCGCAGCCAGCAACGCGGAATCCCTCGACGGACGGAACTCGTCAACCCGACCTGAGCGATGGCGCTGATGTCTTGATCTGGGGCGGAAAGGGCATCATCCTCACGAGGCTCCAGGAATTGTTACACAAAGACGATTTTCGGCGCCAAGAAATACGGGTACCTGACTGGATACTTCACGCAGCGTTCGTGCTGTTCCCGCCGTCAATCCTTGCCGCGGGGCCTGAAGATGAGAACCTACTAGCTGTCGTCTCCGTCACAGCGCATAACGAGCTTATTAGCTTCAATATGCCGTCGAGCGGTGCCGAACCAGAGTTTTTGACTCTGGCTTGCCCGGAAAGGACGCTTTTGTACTCTGCTTCCGTCAAGGTGAAATCAACTTCGGACGGATCGGTAATGGTTCACGTTGCGTCTGGGACTGTATTCGGCGTTGTTCAGTACTGGTCTCAGATATGGACGCCTTCTTCATCACTTCAGGAGAATACGCCTCGTACGACCTTCTTCCATTCCAAGTTCATCTCTCACGAGGGTTCCATCTTCGGTGTGGCGATATCAGATGATTTGAAGCGCATCGTAAGTTGCAGCGACGACAGGAGCGTGCGCCTCTGGGACACTTCAAAATTCCAAGTAGGTGCATCTGAGCTATCGCCGGCAGTGGATGAAAACGTGACTATAAAAGAGCCACTGTCCGTCGGGTGGGCATAATGCGAGGATCTGGGGAGTTAAATTCCTAGAACTAGAAACATTCGATCAACTCAACCCTGCCCACCATCTCGTAAACCTAGAAGTGTAAGCCGTAGAGACCGTAAATTTATACTCAGCTGGGGCGAAGACACAACCAGCAAGCTCTGGGAAGCAGAAGAAGGAAGTAGCGAAATGACGTGCTTGAAAACGTGGAGAAATATACACGTTGGTAAGAACGTATGGAGTTTAGAACTACCTCCTACGCCTCGACTGCCTTTGGCCGTAGCCACCGGTGGCGCGGATGGTGCTTTATCTCTCTGGCAAGTCCATCTGGAGGATTTTAATACCGGTCTTTTAGCAAGTCTGGAGTCAATGAAGGCGTGCATGACGTCCCAGTAATTCCACTAAAGCCAAGGACAACGTGAAGGACTACTGTGCATTATCAAGTTCAACATTTTTCGCTACCTTAGGCTCAGGACAGCTGTTCAAGGGCACACACTCGAAGGATAGCAAGTGGTCTCTGATAGGGAAATGGGATCAATGCCAAAATTCTTCCATTTTAGCCAGCTGGAGAGATACTGGCGCCGGGCTTGCGGCCATTGGCGATAAAGACGGCAAGGTAGCCGTGTTAGACTCTCGCCACTGGCAGGACGAATTTTCAAAACCTGAATGCGAATGGCACAAAGTTTTCAATGGCAGGATTGCGAGATTATTAACGGCGATGGGAAGTAATGGTACGTCAACAGCTACACCAACCTTTTTAGAGCATCTTACGGCTCACCATCTACTTAATCCAGATGCACCTTTTCTACTATCGATATCCTTCGACGAGCTCGATAAGTTTACCCTCCAGAGAGTTACAGCGAACCATCCCGCTCAGATTCGATAAAACGTGGACCCTACGGAGTCCAGACAAATTCATTCCACGTCCTTTTCCATGAAAGAAGTCGCACCTGCAGAGTATATTTGCGTCCTGGGTTCACGCTACGGTGCTGTAGCAATCTGGAGACTAGACCACAATACGACGGACACTCCCTCGAATCACTCAATGTCTGGCGACGCATACACGGCGAAGATGCCGTGACATCAGTCAATATACGCGACATTACGCAGAGTGTTGCAGTGGTCTTATCTACAGGTCGCGATGGCTCCTTCGCCACCCACAAGATAACCCTGCAGCTGAAGTCTCGCTGACTACGATACACAAGACTGGCCGAACTTATTTACCACTATCGAGGGATTATACGTTCATACCATCCCAAATGAACGAGACGAGGCATTTTATACGGATTCCACGGGACGGATATGGTTCTGTGGAACGAGACAAAGGTATTGAAGTTGGGGTCGGCGGGTTCAATTGCGGAAGCGGGAATAGGAACTTTATACTCTTTGAGAAGGATTGTGAAGGGGTCGTACAGGCTTTCTTTGTTTATACGAGGGCCCAGAAGGTACCGGCCCTTCCCTTATCGCAATTTTCTACCCCTTTTGTCTCCCGTCTCTTTTTATTTCACTTTAATGGCTGATACTGACGAAGGGCAATTAGTGCCATTCCGTCTCTTCCCCACAGTCCTTCGTAATCCGCAAGTGGAACCATCCTTCCACGGCCGCGAGGTAAAGACCGTTGCAATTTCTCCGCCACTAGCAGATCAACCAACACCCCTTCGAATCATAGCAACAGGCGCAGAAGACACAGTTATCCGCCTGTCCATGCTCGACCCCGCCAAGAGTAAAATCATACCACTTTGCCTACAGAAACTTCACAGCACCGGTGTCTGCCACCTCGAATGGTCACCCTGCGGGGGCTGGTTGTTCTCCTGCGGCGGCGTCGAGGAAGTGTACTGTTGGAAATTCACGCTCATTGGTGTTTCCGCGAGTGGCGGCGGAGACTGCGGCGGGTAAGGATCTAGACCTGAGGGTTCTAGGGTCGAGCTGTCTGGAGATCACGGGCTGGAAGAAAATCTTGGCGGCGTTCGTGTATTCGGATTCTTCGATAAAGGTATTTTTTTTTTTTTTTGTGAAGCGTCATGATAACTTTTGCTAAGGTTGTTATTTTAGGTTACAGTGTACGACACTGTTCAGAAACGCTTTTACGTGCGGATATCTGGTTTCTACAAGACTTCTTGCCTGCTACACGTTCGTCTGTTCTGGGCCGCTCAGAGGCTCGTACTGCTCACGGCGGGGACAGATGGCCACGTTACGCTTTGGGATCTTACTCAGCCCTACTCTGCATCCTCTCCAACCTCGATGAAGAGAGTGTCCTCCGGTTGGTTACTCCGATATGGTCACAGCAGATCCACCAAAATAGCGTAAAATCCCTCGACTTACAAATACTTTCAGACGGGGAAGCACTACTCCTCACGGGCGGCGACGATACAGCGCTCGCGGTATCACGGATGGATTTCAGGGATGGTGTGAAGGTGAGCGCCGAGAAAGTGGAAAGGGCACATGCCTCTGCCGTCACTGGAGTTAGGATACTCCTGGATAAAAGAAAGGTAGTAAGCGCCGGCGTGGACCAACGTGTGAAAGTCTGGGATTTACAGATGGAGGAAGGGTTGAAGATAACGCCTGTTGGGGAGAGGTATGTTTGTATACCAGACGTTGCAGATTTGGGGTATTACGAAGATGGGGAAGGAAGGAAGGAAGGATGGTAGTGGCGGGGGTTGGGATGGAGATTTTGGGGCTATGAGAATGGCACCTGGTGACATGCTCTCTGTTATTCTTGTTTTTGCTTGCTTTTGAAGAAAAGTTATCATTAGAAAATAGAATAGACCGTAGACCTCAAAATTGACGTTTGAGCTAAGTAACTTTATCGCGGAGGGCAACTACTATGATTATGCTCTAAAGCGGTTTAGTATATGGCCCTCTAACAGTACACGTGAATCCTCCATCAACGGTTAGGGTCTCGCCGCTGACGAAGTTGCTAGCCTGAGAAGCTAGGTACACAGCTGCGCCATCGAGATCTGATGATTTACCCCATCTTCCAGCCTATTTATACTGTCAGAAAAAGCTTTTTCGATTTGATGTTATGAATATCAATGAATGAACTGGGGCGTGAGATGGACTTACGGGAGTTCTGTCTATCACGTACTGGTTCCTCTCTGGGCTATCCTGTAAGGCTTCGTGAACTCCGTCGCTGTATATCCCGGTGCCAGAGCGTTTACGTTGACTAGAAAAATCTTAACATCTTCCATGAAACAATCTATGACAATATACACCAGGAATGGCAACTTACTACCATGCTTCATCCACTCATTCGACAATCCCCTCGTCATCTGCTGCATGCCGCCTTTACTAGCTACATAGCTAACCACGTTCCTACTCCCCAACTGGCTCAATATGCTACTAACGTTTATAATCTTCAAATTCCTCGCACTACACCACCACCACCACCAACCCCCCTTCCCCCTCTTTCTCAATCCAATACCTCCCAAAAACCTGACACATCGTAAACGCCGCCGTCAAATTAACCTGCAACACGTCATCCCAATCCTTCCTATCGAAAAATTCCGCCGATTCACGCCGATTCACACCAGCACAGTTTACGAGAATGTCCGGAGAATACGACGCCATGCACGATCTTATTTTTGCACAAGGTCGGAGTGCGTGTCGTTTAGGAGGTCGGCGTCGAGGACGTGGCAGTTCTCCGGGCCGCGGATGGATTCTATGAGGGATTTTATTTTGAGGTGTTGTCGGATTGGACGTCGCGGGAGAGGAGGATTATGTTCGCGCCGGCTTTTGCGCTGTGAAATATATCTTATTATTAGTATTTGTGTATTAGTATTTGTGGGAGGTTAGATGCGGATGTGGTGGGAGGGGTCTGTGTTTTTTTTTTTTTTTTTTTTTTTACAGTGCGATAGCGATGGATGCGCCGATACCCCGCACGCCGCCTGTTATTAAGGCCGTACGCCCCTCGAGGGAGAATAGGGATGTTAGGTAGTCTGATGGCGTTGACTCGGACATTGTCGTATATAGCTCACGATATTGGAGAGGGTGGGATTTGAAGGTTTGAGGGTTTTGGAGGGCTGAAAAAAGATTTTGACGGATGATCGTCATAAGGTGTTGTGCCCCGGACCATGGATATGCATGGACCGGCATTCGGTTAATGCTCAATTCTCGGCCCTACCTTGAGTGTCGACAAAAGATCCACTTCTTGGTCGACGCGACGATCATGATCCTCCCTAGCGGTTTTGATGCGTGATGATAAATTTGTCCAAAATAAGGCAGCCATAGTACCTTCACAACGTGTTTTTTTTTTAAGAAGGATTTGAAGAATGTAACTAATACTCAACAATCGTATCCTGTGTCTCACGCATCCTCAGGGGGCTTTTTTCATTCTAAATCAATGCTTCGTAGTTTCCGCGCCGTAAAAAATTGAATCTGACACCAGCCGAAGAGCGAAGGGCAAAAAAAAAAAAAAAAAAGAAGAAAAGGGAGCCGGTATATTTTACAGCTTTAGCAGTTCAGTCTATTAGATCCTTACACACTTCCGTCAAACAATCAAATAACATCATCCTTTTTATAAAACATGAACCACCAGAACCACTTTCTTGTCTTAAATAATCGATTCTTAGTCAACCCAATGCTTAGATTATTTGCCAATCGAATAACCTCGACCGTGTTTTCCGTTAACCCCAAAGAGCGATACTTGAATGATCTAGCGAAATATGTAAAACAAATCGAACCGCGGGCACATCATTGTCATTACAGAACCAGATTAGCTACCAATTTATAGCGCATAAAAGGATATCGAAGTACGAAGACATCGAACTCAGGGGCCAGATAATATGTCTGCAAAAAAGGTGGTCGTCGATAATATAGCCTCGCCTCCATCCACGAAGATGCGTGCGATATTCGGATAGATACTGCACATTTTGGGATCGATTTGATCATTAGCCATGTATGTCACCTGAAGAAGCACTGTCCTCGTATAACAACGACAGCCCATAGCTGCCTACGAAGAAGCATTTTACACATGCTTTTTCGTAATTTAAACACTTGCTAATGGCCTGGAAGGAGATATATTCCAAAGGAGCCACACAGGCGTCGGATATTATTTCGATTGACGGACGCCCGCCGACTTATACGACTAGAAAAATCTAGTTTGAAGCGGAACAACATCTAGAATGAGTTTCCCATAGATCAGATAAAAGTTTGAATACCATCAGCGATACTGAGCACATACGACTCCAACAAGCCAATATATGATTACGTGGTACCACGGATGGACTTGAACAATGATAAAGATGCTGTACGTATCTTTTACTCGGGTTTAGTAACACGTATTTAGTTCAAAGATGTACGACTGGAGGGAGCATAAACGAGGGTCGTGAAAGTAGCACGCCATATAAAGATTCACAGTGGTCCATTTTTGTGACGTTCAGCGCGGGCAGTAACTTGTGATATCTCCATGATTTAGGCACAACCCTTACCTATGCTGGATAAACTTTTGTCAAGTCACCGTATATAAGGTTTTCATAATCAAACTTATGTTGACTTCGCATTGTCCATTGATATTAAACCTTAAACTCCAGACCACTCGCGACATATATTGTTACCGCAGTGCATTCTAGGGGTTCGTGGCGGCTTGATATCTTCTATCAGTGATTACATGGCCAATGGAATCAACATATAGGGCTTTTAGGCACAAATTACCTTCACGGTAGGTAATATAGAGCAACGGAATCCATTCAAATCTAGACGGCTTACAAGGCTAATGAATAACCACACATCGCCCATAGGACGGAATTCCCAGCGTGAAGGCGGGTATGATATTTCTCTGTTTGATCCTGTAAATTCTCCCCAACTGCACCGAAGAAGGATCCCGGAGATCGCACGTCGAAATTGACAACGATACATATGGGGTATAAAGAGGTATAAAGAGATTGATCAACAAGTACATTATTACAAAGAAGTTCACCCTGTATGATAGCTACGAACCATTGACAGCCGTGAAGCAACAGCCATATTTCACCAGCCATCCAGATGAGTCAGAGTCAATCCTGAAACATATTCTGTCAAAGTACCACCGTCCTGCAGATAATATCAAATTCAGGCTCGTCCTCTTCCTCGTCTATAGACGCAAGAGGACGAATCTGATTGGCCGGAAAGAGAGTTCACAGACAGTTGTACGGATTCCTTTTTAATTGACACCGTCCCGCAAGCATACTACGTATCGGGCCGCTATTACCTAACTCAAACTGTCTTGTGGAATGGGATCAATCATGATAGACGTAGTGAATGTGAGAGGCGCCACCGCTCTAAAGCTCGCACATTCGAACCGTGAACAAAAATGTTTCAGAACTCGAACAAGAGACCATTCGTGAAAGATTAAAAACAGCTTTCTTGTGTCCGCCGATGTTGGGTGGACGCACTAAGAGACAGAAAGCCAAGTTCCGAGACGCAAGCCTCCATATAATAGAGAGCCTTAAGTGTCAAGCATATCCGACTTATACGTAAGTGAATTTGAATCAGCGAGAAAGTCACATACGAATCGGACGCGCGAGCGAAATTAGAGGACAATAAAGCTCCCTTTAAAGTATCAATTACGTCTCATGCAAGAAAGTAAATAAGCGATTTTCGCGAATCAAGTCTTCTAGAATCTGATCGACCCAGGAAAACTTCGGCCCCAACTGATAAACTATATCGCACATGTACATACATCCGTAGGCATTTATCCTATAAAGAATAACAAACACCATTTGTATTTTTATTTTCTTTCTTTCATAGTAAGGACAAGACACCGCAAGAACGGGAACCATTAACGACGTCTCACTGACATGAACACACTAAAATCTCAAGGACATTACACAAGTCTAAGTATAGCCTATACTTAGTGTCGAATTCTATCGCACTTGCACTTCCTCATGATAACTTCTAGTGTCGCAGCGCTTGCGTCCCAATGGCCAAAATGATAAGCGAAACCGCTTACTGCGCGTAGACTTTGGAGGTGTACGCCGCTTCCCGCTATCAAAAATTACACACAAGCTACTACAGATATCGAAATTTTAAAAGCCGCATCAGTTGAATTAATTGAGTGTTAGCTTCGTGCTCTACCAACCTGGGTGATCATCCGATAGCTTTGGTCAGCTGTGGCCTCCTAGATCTTAAACCCAGAGGTATCCGTACATTACCCTTTTGAAAGATAGCGAATTCAAGTCGAATCGTTTCTCTCAAAAGAGCTGCCGAGAAACGTCATAATACGTTTTCCGCGGCCAATGCCTGATAAGTCAATTTCCAACGCAGCTCAAGGCAATCAGTATAGCTCACCAGAATTTTTAGAACAAACATTCGGGAGGCTATTCAATCATTCTTTCAGCTTATCTCCATAAGCCTGTAGCAATTTTGTTAGTTAGAAAATCGTACTAACCTCGAACAGGCTGTAAGATCAATCAAAGTTTCGAAGAAGGTGGCGGAATGGAAATCCTCGCTAGAGAACGTTAGACAACGTGGGCGTAGAGATCAATATGGATAAAGAATATCAAGAAATGAAGAGCTGCCTTCGGCGGCGGATAGTATCATCGCGAGCTATCGCATCGGAGCCACTCGCCGATATCTACTACGAAATGAGCCGCTTTGATGCATATACGAGTTAATAAGAATTTACAGTAAATTATTAGGATTTCTGGCCTAGCAACTTAAACGGCTCTGGTCATATGAAAGTCACACAGCACACGGGCATTCGAGCGTTAATTTTTGTAGCATTTGTGTAGCACTTCATTATCACGTACTACGTAAATGTTCTCGATTCTTGGAGCGTGTGAACTGAATTTCCTAATATTCTATTGGCTCCCCGGCCGTAGGTCGAGCTGTATTCTTGGCTTTCTAAACCGTCCCCATGTAGAGCCACGGCCAGCCGCATCTCGAAGCGTAGAGGACTCCGGCCTAGAGAAGAAGAGGCGTAAAATATTAAGTAGGTCTCATGGATTCGAAATCGTAATAACATATGAAAGCTCTCCTGCCAGTGCTATATCGTAATCTGTCCATAGAAATACTACATCATTTACGAAACAAACGGCAAGAGCATAACTACTACTCCCAAGTGAGTATGGGCGGATATGTGGGAGGTCCAGTATATTAGCTCTGAGATCTGTTTCGGTATACTTTCAAATGGATCTTTGAGTGAGCATTATTTCAACGAGGCCTCTCGCGATCGACGGTGGCTCATATTTAAAGCCTCCGCCGACGTAGTAGAATTTGGCGCCAACTTACTTAGCATCGAAAGACGCCGTATGTTGCGCGGGGTCAAAATTGGAGCACTGAACATTGGCAAAAGAAAAAAACAAGTTTTTAAAACTTCAATGCCCAATCATAACTTCCATATACAATCGAACAATCGATTCTCGAAAGCGATGGATAACAAGGCATATTCTATTGCTACGATTTTACAGGCAAACACGCTTATTCGTAATACTGATAATCGACTCCAAACCGGAAAAAAAATATCCGGCCTGTAATAGAAAGCTGCTTGTTTAAAACATCCAAATCCTGCACTCTCCCAACTGACCAAATTGATTGAAGACTGGTCTGGAGCAGCTGATATCAGCCAAGTCCCCCCCAATTCCACACACAACCGGAACTTATAACGCAACAGGTTGTAGGGGAAGAAGCAGCGCCCAGATACTAACATCGTTTAACCACTGGAACAGAAGTTTGTCACATAATATAATGTACCATTAATATTACAACTATACGAAACAAAGGAAATAGTCAAAACCTAACATGAAGCGGGAGCGCTGCGTATCCTCCAGAACTTGTGCAACTACTCCGGCTCGATAATGAACCTATCAATATAGACATTCGATAGAAAGTATTGTAAGACGCGGCACAGCAAAGCTACCTGTACGCAAGATCGACAAACTTGGTATATTAGACAAGGATGCGGACGAGAATGAAACCGAGGATAAGTAAATCAGATTGGATCTCATGCTCCTAGCGTAGGTTACAACAGAAGCTGATATTGGAACGCGGAAGAACCGAGCACAACCCGTCACTTAGGGGCCACGTCATAGATCCCACTCGAGGATATCCTGAAGAGAGTAACTAGGCTAACGAACAGGATCATACAGTAGGAGATTTGGTAGCAGGGAGATCCACAGATAACGCAATTTGCGTTCGACGCTACGATATTACGTAGTAGAGAGTTAACAAGACCCGAGTATTTGGCGATATTTCAGCAGTACCCGGACTGGAAAAAGCGAGGATAGGTATTCATCAAACATCACAGCTTAGCAAACCAACCTATATCGAATCCTGCCGTTAAATGCAGAGGTACGAACTGGTAAGACCATCCGATAGAGTGGTCCTAAAGCCCCTTCCCACTTGTCCCAGCCCTAAACGATAGATGCGAACTCAAAATATTCCTGGGACTTGGAAAGTTTTATAAACAATCTAAACGTACAAAGCCCTCGTCACCCTATTCCTCCACGATCAAAGCTTGAACAACCGTCTTCAGCGATAGAGAGACAGCTCATGGCATACTAGGAGTAATTTTCGTGTGCCGTTAGTGTTTGTTGGAAAGACATGGAATACAAGAAAAGCTCTGTGCCGCAAAGCGCCTCATGGTACAGGGGCTAAAGCAACAATCGGACCAGACCTATACCTAAATGAGCCTGGATCAATGGGGAATGTCCTCTACAGTGATACACTAGCGGGAAGAGAAAAATAAAAAGAAAAAAAAAGAGGAGGGAGGAACAGGTAGAACTATATGTCCCATTTCAATCACTAATTGCATATCACGCAGCCAAGCAAACGAGGAGGCTTCCAGGGTCCAACAGACCCATGGAAACAAACGTATAGCCACACTACTAACCCATGCTGCACGTGCCTGCGCGCGTGTGGCCATAAAAACAGTATTAATATTAGATTTTAGTAAAGACGAGACGCAGCGAAGACAATAGAAGTATAACGGAACGAGATCTCCTGCTCACACACCCCGTATAAACTCAAGTACCTTCACGTAAGCTCCCATATATCTAACGCCTCGTGTCGAAGTTTACGGAACCTTCTTAATATAACTATTTAGTTGCGAAGTGCTCAGATTCCAGGGGTACGATACTGAGTCAAAGCAAAATCCACCCAGTTTGATATCCAGCACCAGCGATTAGGTTCGGATTATGCGCACGATTAGGATTAGGATTTCCTTCTCCTATACTGAAGCATAAGCGATATGTATTAGGCCAGGGAGACAAAATACAACATGCTTTTACAGAAAAATTAGACAAATAAATAACTACAACACACACACACACATTCTTCACAACTATCGTTAAAACCTCAACCGTCAACGAGATTCAGTGCATAACACAGCTCAATCAATGCGCTAGGTTCACTCCACGTGTCGTGATGACTTCCTAAACCCTCAAGACCTTGATCATAGTGACTTTCACTCTTATCCTGAGTAGTCGATGCATAGCGGAAATTACGTAGATGTGTCAAGGTTCGAACCGACGTTGGGCATATCAGTATCAGCAGTGTTGTGTTGTAGTAGAGAAAGGCCGCCTAAATAAGAGTAAGACTACTCGTACGATAGTGCACAGTACAAGCAAAAGCCTCGAAGGCCGTTGTATAGTCGATATCCGTTCCGAGTAAGTTATATTCAGTGTATCAGAGTCCCCCTCATAGAATGCTCTACGTCAGGTAACGATATTTATAATTCCACATCACGGTCTCGCAGAAAGATTGTCGCTAAAGTTTCCCATGCCTTCAATGTCTTATAGCTACTCGTTGTCGTGATCGATGAGGGATCTACGAATAACCCATAGTGCCTCCCGTGTTTCAGTCAAGTAGTAAACCGTTTATTGGAGCTTAAGCCCGCCTAACGAGATATGCAGAAAATAAGGCGTAGAGTACTTGCTGTAGCCAAAGAAACATACGATAATCACCGCAAGGGTTCTTTTCCCCTGTCTACGAAAACCGAACCACAAACTCTAAAAGCTCAACTAGGCATATTAATCCAATCTATTTCTTTAAACTCTATCAAGCGGCGAAGAGCGCCATGATAGACTCCTACAGAAGTCGAGAACTTTGGAAAAAAGGTTCAACGCGCTCGTCGATACTAACGACGCAGCATGACCGTCTTACTCTTATACTCCTTAATTAATACGGGTTTGTACCTTTTATGGCATATAAGTGAACGAACCATACCGTTTCCGCAAGTATATATAAGCTTTACTAGTATCGTTGCGGAAACGGGTATGAGTCCCACCACTTAATTGGCTATAAAAAGACAAAAAGATTGTTATTACTCTGAACTATGGACTCACGATATTAGAATTTAGTGCGAACTGGCCCTCCCAGAAAGCTTAATAGAAGCAAATAAAATGACAAAATGATTTGTTTATGAGGCATACAGCTTTGAAAGACCCAAATTTGGGGAGATATTTTGATGCTAGCCCTGGCCATCCAGTTTATATTGAAATGGTGTCTACGTGTACTCACGAGTTGGTTTCTAAAGATCTACGATGTAATTTTATAAAGAAAGAAAAAAAAATTGAAATGACAAGAAAAGAAAAACAACTGTCAAGGGCCAAGGGGCTATACTGTAGGGGGACGTTTGCTGATCTCGACAAATATATGATGTTCGTCAGTCGACCGAAAACTCCTCACATAAAAGCCACTAATGAGTTCTGAAGAACTGGCTTGCGTACGGCATATGTATAACTGAGGCCACGAAGTCGGCCGTAACCCAACGTTAACGCGGAGGAAAATCCCCCGGAACCGCCATATTCTAGAACATGCCTAACTTTGCAGGAAGCATATCTTTATTCATTGACCAGTACCCAATGGATCTAGCAAATGTCATATCTTAGGCATGAAACCCCACGTCGCAATCCAAGTTAAGAAAGGCGTGCCCACAGCTTCCTGAAAAGATGACTCTTCGATATAGGTCTAGAGTGCGTCCGGAGCGAGTGCTGCCGGAGCGGGAAGAAGTCCATGAAGATAGATACTAGGAGACAGACGTTTGGCATATATAGTTCCTATCTTCAACTTATTACTTTAATTTCTTCTACACTCCCTCTCTAATCAGATACTAAGCACGGAGTAACGCAGATGAATAAACTTCTAAATATCTAGAAAAGCGAAACGAAAGCCTCAGGGTGGATAAAATTTACTAGAACTGTTGATGAAGTCCTAGCCGATATCGCTTCGGCGGCGTGACAATGATTCGCTCCCATTGGAAAAATATTGTGAAATCAAAGGAACCTGAAGAACGAGCATAACTTAACGGATGCGGAGTGGTTATTATACGTTGGCATGGTATCTGAGCAGGCATATCGAGCGTCAAGCGAAAACTAAATGTAAATTTACGCCAAATCCCATGAATCTACCTATGCGATTGAAGACACAGTCAGCGTATAAGGTTGTACTTGACGTACCAACGCACGATCTAACCATCCTTCGATATGGTCTCAATCAACGTATCGCCATCGCAAACTATGGGCTAAAACTACTTTGGGCAGCGCCTGATATAGTCCTGGCTATGGGTGATTTTCTTGGGAAGCTAATACTTCGAAATCCCTCATGCTAGAGCCGGGGCTCGATGATATGTATTCAACCCTCCCTCTTTCGCTAGCTAGAGCGGCAGCTGTGAAGGCTACTGTATACCCTTCAACGGAACTTTCCAAAACAAACGAAAAGTTTTCGAGGTATGCACCATTATAGCGTTCCCATATAGTAGAGAAAGGTTCTGCCTATGGCTTGCGTCGTGCCGACTTCCACCTTATAAACCAAACACTACTCCATCGGGGCGGGCAATCAGCGTACCATAACGCATTCCCGCTGGCTGAAGCCGATATGAATGACTGCAGGGTCACCGACCTCGCATGATATTAAATCGAAATTTCCTTCATACGACGGGCCGATATCTAGCGATCTCCAGCCCCGTAAAACAAATGATACCGTAGAATCGTTAAACCTCGTCATGTTCACATTGCCACCTCGGAGGAAGCGTTATATATTATGGAGTCACAGATATTTATTTGCAGATCTGCTTGAAATATAAAAAACGAAATAAAGAAAAAACCGCTTCAGGTTTCATTCTGGACCACCTACGTACCATAAGTAGCAGTTTTTATTTCCAACAATATACAACGTTCAGTCGATAGAAAGCAAAGCTCACGGTACGGCACTGATGGGTCTGGATAAAAGATATCGTTACTGATCCCAAGGACCTCACAATATTCACCAGCAGACCAACATTCATTTTCTATACACTTTGTAAATCAAGGGAGGTTGTGTTCTTTTCGTAACATTGACGCGTGAAGCAATTGAGCACGTACCGATTAAATTTAAATCCGCCATTTAGACTCTACCATGATGAAAAGCAAAAGTAATCTTGGGAGCTACAAGATAGATTATTTTAATTCCGAGAGGATACGAATGTTGCCAGATAAGTCGCATTTGACGAACAGTGTAATGAGACAGCGTTAAAGATGTTTTATAAAATAAACAAATAAAAAATGCTGACTTCTCTCGAGATACGTGAAGCACCCACTAGATAAATCGACAATAAACTACCCTCCCGAACTATAACGAGCAGAATCAGAAAGGGATGCACACCT
This sequence comes from Pezizomycotina sp. ARF18, assembly GCA_002224055.1. Taxonomy (NCBI): domain Eukaryota; kingdom Fungi; phylum Ascomycota; species Pezizomycotina sp. ARF18. The sequence continues at coordinate 167,276 of AZLU01000006.1, read as the reverse complement.
TAGTATAGGAGCACCAGCACAAGGGGAAAGGAATGACGCGCAACAGTATTACGAGAACGAACACTTTACAAAAGTGGGACGGGATATGGACGTATAAAACGTGGAACCCCGACAAAGTTATCGAGGTGGAACAACTCCATCGATAAGGAGCTCGATGAGGACAGGGAATGTTAGCTTTGGATAGGAGGACATTTAGGACTTCGGGCCATGGCATAGTTTTAATGCATTGACTTTAGTTGCAGTATTAGGGTATTAAGTACACGCCGGAAGGAGCGATATTGTATCTAGCAGCATATCTATGTCTTAAGTAGTAGTTCAATCCGCGATCTATATGCAAATCAAAAAACCAAAACGTAACAATCCCAGTACGCCATATAAACCCTCCCCCCTTCATCAATCCATCTCCTCCAACCCCCCTCTTCCCTCCTTCCCCACCGGTTCCGGCACGTACAACCCAACCAAACACCCCTAAGCATATTTTCATAATTCACCCAGGGATGCGTCTTCATATACAACTTCGTCCATCCCTCCCGCAACCCTCAACAACTCCTTCTCCCCTCCCGGATGAAAATCAACATACGCGCTAACACTATACACTTTATCTCTATAACCGTCCACGCGTCATCCTTCCTCCTATGCTTTTTTAATTCTGACGGTGTGACTTTTATTAGGCCGGTTGTATTTGGTGGTAGACCGGTGCGGAGGTCGACGTTGGAGGATTGAACACGGGCCCAGTCGAGGGGGGAGTGGCCGGTGTTAGGATTACTTTCTGCGGGTTTGGAGGACTTGGGCTTTGAGGGAGGGAGAGGCCCGTGCCGGCGGCGACGCCGGATGCGCCTGTTGATGGAGGTAAGAGGCCGCCGCGGGTGGGAGGGGACGGGTGGCGGCGGCATGGAGTTTTGTGGTTGTGGTTGTGGCTGTAACGTCGGCGGAGCGACGAAACCGTTCCCCCGCGGCGTGCTACCACCTGAACTAGCGGATCCGTAACTGGACGCAGGGGAGGGTAATCGTGCCTGCTGCGCCGGTGTCCGGCGGATTGGTATCGGCGGCGGCGGCATTGACGTAGTCGTAGAAGCGGAAGAAGTAGAAGTAGAGGTAGAGAAGGGGGCGGACAGTTGAAACGTCGGCGGCGGTGACGACATACTACTCGCCAGTGTGGTAGAAATGGCAGGTCCGCTCGCGCGCTGCGCTGGTTTAACGACGGGAACGCGGGCGCCTCATCGTCATCTTCATCCGTTGATTCGTCTTCCGGTTGTACTGAGATTGACGGAGCTGCTACCGATGGTTTCTCTTCTTGGTTTATTGCCGTTGACGTCGGCTTCTTTTCTTCTTGCTCCGTTACTGCTACCGTCGGCCCTGCTTGCTCCTTTGGAGTGGTGTGGCGGTGGGAGCGGTTTTCCGAGCTGGCCGCAGCGAGTCCGAAAAACCGGGACGCGAGGTTAACATATTTCGCAGCGTTATCTTCCCATGCAAAGCTACGAAGAAGAGCGCGAGGGCTAGTGCTGTTTATGCCGATTATCATTTTCTTGCTTCTTTATATAGGGTGAAGTCGAGTTTGTTGAAATTTTTTTTTTACGGTGAGCTTATAAGTTCACGAGCTCAAGGTGAATTTAAAGGGGGGAAATTTTAGTTAACTTTTTTTATAAATTTAACGCCCACGTTTTTGGGGTTCCAGACCCCCGGAGAATTGTAAGGCGAAACAGTAAGAGCTGCAACTCCGACGCAGATCGTTCGGCAACACCTCCGCGGCGGGATTTAACCCCCAAAAGCAATCGTTGGTTTTTAAAGTTTTCATTTTTGAAGTGATTGATTGAAAGATTATGGAATTATGCAAGATTCCGCTAAGGGAGCGAATATCGAAAGAACCCCGAAACTACTCGATATAAATGTGAGCCATAAAACCCCCAAGCATGTACCGTACCACCATCATATCATACAGGAAATGTTAAAACCATACAAAAGTTGGCGTGAGGTGGCCGGTGAAGTGAATGGACCTCCATAGGAAAAGGGCTCACGCTCAAGCTCGAGCTCAAGGTCGATACTAGTTTGATATATACTTGCAAGTGAATATCCCCGTATAATAACGACAAACAGCTTTTTCATACCCCGAAACATTATGATCGTGAAAAAATCAACACCTCGTATATTAAAGAACAGCCTTATCTCAAGGCTCTTTGAACGAATGGTTTAGTTTATAATACTACTTGCTATATCATTTGTAGACTTCAAAAAAAAACAATCCTATAACTCCGCTGTATTACAACGACGCATAAAAGAGACATAACGAGTGCACTATACACAGTAACAGTTTTAAGAACAGGTAGCGCGCAAAGAACGAAATTTTTTTTAAAAAAAAGAGAAAAGAAACACAAACAAGTAAATATAACCACAATATTTGTCGACTCATTATCGATCAATTATCGGTGTGTAAGTAAAGTAATGGTTTAAAAGACGAGAGAGAAACTCGTGCACAATAGTATAATATCGTATAAAACATAGTAGCATCTGTTTCCTTTTATGTTTTGTTTCTTGATATTTTCTACCTCCTCTTTAATCTTCGACTTTTCATTCCAATTCAGCTCAAGCAGAAATTTTGCCTCAACGGGCTAGAAACCTTCGGCTTGAACTGCAGACTCTTCCTTCTAGCGGTAAGGAGATTCTTCGCGAGGTAAGGATGTTCTCCAGTTCAAAGTAGTAATTCATATCCTTCGGCGGGCACGTCTTCGGGCCCTGCGACATGTTAAGCGCCATACCGATCTTAGTAGGCAAGGGAGTCGACGGCGCATAGGAGCCAGCGGCTTCGAGAAGAACGAAAAGTCTTCGGAGCTGCTATCTTTCTTTCCGGGAGTTTGCGGGTTCTCCTTTCCGGGGGTCTTGATGACGTTGTTGCTGTTGGCGAGGGCTTTCGGTTCCATAGATTTACGCCTCTGTTGTAGAATAGTTAGTCAAGTGAACATCGTGAAAGTTCGGATGGCGACGGTTAGGCTTACCCTCTGACCCCACGGGTACAAAGTCGAGGTCGTACAGGAACTCATCCTCTTCAACCCAACGCTGCTGCCTCTCACACCTACGGTCATAGTTGTTAGCCACACAAACTCTGAAACACAATAGGAATCCAAGGATATATGTAACTTACTCCATGGCCCACGTAACACCGACACAGAAGACGAGGCCTTGCGTCTCCTTGACCTTCTGCAGGGTCCTGGGCTACCATCCTTGAAGACGACGTGGGTGATACCGACTTCGTCCAGGTCAGGCGCACCAAAACCGTGGTCCTCTTGAGGGGGTTCCACGTCCACTGCTTGACGCAACGTGCACCAAGGTTGGTAAGGCTCTGGGCGAAAGAAGTCGAAGCGTCGTATCCATCGATAGTACGAGCATCGACGTAGACGGTTGCGCCGGAAAGGGGGCCGGAGATGGACTTCCTAGAAGTTCTAGGGGTCTTGTTGGGCGTTGCCGCGGGAGTATTGCGAACAGGCGGGGCTGGGGCCCTGGGGGTAATTGGGCCGAAAAGGTCATGCGAACCCCTCCTGATCGGCGACTCGTCAGCGGGAGGCTTGAGAGCAATCTTCATGGTAGAGGCAGGAGCAGTGTTGTTGGCGGCGCTCTGCTGCATGAGGCGCGGATCGATGGCGAACTGTTGGTCGAAGAACTGCAAAGTTGGGACACGATTCTCGTCCATCTCTTCATCGTCGGAGCTCTCGTCCTCGCCACCAATCTTGGCTGGCGAAGAGAAGAACATGAGGTCGGAAGCCTTGGGAGCACCCGGCGGGGTGATCGGTCCATGCGAAGAAGTCTCCTTCAAAGGTGACTTGGGAGGCGAAAGCTTTGGAGAGACGGGAGCAAAGATGCCACTCTGCCTGCGGCTCGTCGGCGTAGGAGACTGAAGCTCAACGGCTTGGAATCGTCTTCGTCCTCCATGGCGACATCGCCATCTCCGTCGATTTCATCGGAGAAGAGTTCGAAAGAAGGGGGCTTGGAGGTAGTAATGTCACTCTCATCGATAATTTCGTGCTCGGCGTCGACGTCCTCGTAAATCGTAACCGGCGCTTCAACCTTAGGCTCTTCAATGAGGACGGGTGGTACTTTGACCGACCCAGTCCTAGCCATAGCGACAGCTTTGGGCGGGGCAGTCTTGGGTACAACAGTCGAACGGTCTTGTCCTTCGGGGTGTTAGGCGCGCTAGTCGCAATACCCAACTTAGGTGCTTTGACCGGCATTATGTTCGAAAAGCTTAGATCTGAAAAGTGCTCGGCAACATCATCGTGCTGCGGGGACACGGGTACCGGGGTGTAGATTCTCATTTCTCTCTTTTCTGGAGACGGGGTGATCACAACCCTCTTCTGTTCTTCAGCACGTCGCGGCGTCTTCATTACTGACTTAGGAACCTCGTTTTGTTCTCTTCTCCTTCTCCGGGATCCTCTGGAGGCCCATGTTCGGCTTGCGCATCGGTGTATGGAGAAAGCTCATCTTGTTGGATTGTTCGTCCTTGGAGTTACCCATCTTCACGCAAGTTTTGGGGAAGGCAGCAACATCTAGTCCAACAATGCGCCTCGGTGGTTGCTGGACCGTGCTCGGTGCGAACGGATTGCTCTTCATGGACTCGTTCTGAGGCTTGCTGTTCGACAGCATGCTTCCGGTGGGTGGGCGTCGTGCAGGTGTCGAGAGCTGCTGGTAAACGAGACCTTCTTTTCCGAAGCGGGTGCTTGCTTGAATGGCGTCGACTTGGTCTGGATGATGCTGGAGCTCGGTGGCGGACGCTTAGCAGCAGAAGCCATAACTGCGGGAGCGGCTTCGACTGTGACTGTTGGAATGCTCTCGGGAGAATGTTCTCCTGACTTGACCCTCTTAGGGGGCTGTTCTCTCTGGAGCGCTGACGCTCATCTTCCTCGTCATTGTGCGATGCAGGCGGCGGCCTCTTTGCGGGAGTTTGCAGAGATGTGTATTTATACGGCGTGGCCCTGACTTTCTCCTCGACTTTCGCCGCCGAGGGGGCGGTCGCTTCGCCGGAGTCTGCAGCAGAGACGCCTTGAACGAAGGAATCTTTTCTTCCTCTTCTCCTCGGCTTGAGGAATGGTAAACAACGGCCTCTTAGCTGGCGTTTGAAGCATCGACGCTGAGACTTTAATGGTAGATCCCTCGATCATGCTGCCTCCAACTGGTGGCCTCTTCGCCGGCGTCTGCAGGAAATTAGGAGGCGCCTCCGGTAGTTCAGATGATTCATCGAATGAGTCCTGCGGCCGGCGTGCCGGTGCTTCCATCGTCCTCGTTACCGGTGCGCGCCTGGCCCTGCTCGAATCGAGAGTCGACGATTTGGTAGCTGAAGCCTTCCTCTTAGGAATACCGCGCGTAGTAGTCGCCTTCTTAGCAGGTGCCTTGTTCGCCGTTCTGGATCCGCGGTTTCGGCCAACGGCTGCTTCCTCCTCGTGGTAGCCTGCTTACGGAGGCCAGCGCTGCCAGAAGCCGACGATGAAGACGAAGACGCCGCAGCCCTCGTCCTCTTCGAAGTAACGCACACGAGCTCGTCCTCGGAAGGGCAATAGTTCTCCTTGTCCTTAACTTCACTCTCCGTAAAAGTGACCTTCTTTGAAGTTGCCGTTGTGGTGGTAGCGGTAGAAGTGACTGTCCTCTTCGCGCTGGACCTAGATCTAGAAGGAGCAGTCTCGTTCTTCGGTGCGGCGGTCTGGCTTTGCTCGTAATCAACTGCGTTCTTTCTGGACGTCCGCGCTTGCCGCTGGTGCTCTTGGTTTTCGAGGAGGTGGATGACGTTGAGGATGCCATTGACCTAGTTGATGAACGTGCTGACGATGTCGAGGATCCTAGGTAGAGTCTCCATCGACTTCGCATGGCTCCTCGTCCGGTATCGTCTTGGTTCTTCCATAGCTTCTTTGATGACGAATTAGTTTATCGTTTTTTTTTTTTTTTTTTTTGATTTTATTTTAGTTATGTTATAGTATCTGTCGTGATCGTTAGTGGTTACAGTAAAAAGTTCATGAATAATCGTCGGCGTATTTCGTGGTGTAACAAAGAAAAAAGATGACCGGGAAGGGAATTAATGGAAAGAAAAATCGTTAAAAACAAACAGGGAAGAAGAAAAAGTAGTGTTTAAACAGGACGCGTGAGACAATTCTTTTGTTTACAAACTAAGTAGTATTATCATCAAACGACAAGGATGAACTGATGTCTCTTCTGTCTCTATTTTGCCTGAAGATATACTTCCTCTCACGAAAGAGAACCTGAAGAAGTGAGAAGGTAAAAGGCAGCAAAGAGGCGTGGCCCGTGGGTGGGAATATGGTATTTGTATTATTCGTACTCTGTTGTTAGATATTATTAATATATTATTATTTATTATTATTTTATTTCTCCGAAGGGTGGGAGGGGGGCGAAATTCGTTATTTGTTGTTTATTTTGATTTTTCGCCCCTCTTCGAAGAATTCCTAGAACAGAAATATCTCGCTTGTTGCCCTGGACAACGGACTTACATTCTCGCCTGCTCTCTCTCTTATCTCGCTTAGTCATTCGTCATCAACCTATCTTATCTCTGGCATCTCTCTTCCTTTCCGCCAAGCCCTTTTCCTCTTTCCAATATTTCAAGTTTCTAAACGCCTAAGCACACGTTGCCTATTAGAGAGAGCTTCAAGAATTTGAAACGTTAACAGAAGCAGACAGCCCACCAAGACACAAAACAATACATCACCACTCGTCCATCAAAACAGAACTACCAATGGCTCGTGGTGGACTTCCCTAATCGCACCGCTGCTGCTAGCTGCGGCTCCACTAGCGTTAGCAGCTGGACGTTCGATGACGGCGTCTTATCGACTATCACGGGGCGAGGCGGAAGCTTCCCATAAGGAAAAGTACAATTCACACCTTTCAATTCTACTCTACGTATCGTTCGAATTTATATAGCTAACGAAATTATATAGCTCGCCCGACCTCTCCGATCTCCGAGACAGTCAGCTAACGTCCCGCAATGTACTACGGCTGCAATTGACCACGAAGGACGGATCCTCGCCGAAGCGTCCGCACCAGGCGTTCGTCTACTTGAAGGACCAAGGCAGCGACCTTGAGACGCACTTTGTTATCAACGTCAAGGACAGCGGGAAGGGAAGCTCGATATCGTACGTCTTTCTCTGCCCTCCCTCCATACTGCTATCTACTTCTTCCTTACCTTCACTACCTCTTTCTTTCTATTCCTCTCTTCTTTGATACCGTCTCCTCTCTACCTCTGCCCCGCTACCTATCTCCTACAAACTACCTTCCTCCCCTCCTTTCTCGAATTTTTACTAACAACAATTCCCCCGTATCAGTCCCAACGCGAAATCCCTTCCGCCCTCCTTCCCCCCAACCTTCTCGACTTGACCCTCGTCTAGCATCCTTCGGCTCCTCGGATCCCCTGCAGGTACACATCGCATCCCTAAATGCTACATCCGACGGCGGAAAGATCAACTACGAAAAACCAGTGCGGTACGGTAAACTCGACGAGATACACCCGTATACAGGCCCGAACCGAAGAGCCCGCGAAGGTTATCACGCTCGCGTTTTTGGCGGGTGTTTGGTACAGTTACGGTTTTGGTTATCGGGGAAGATCCTACCTCTCCGCTTTTTTTCCATCGTTTGTGGTATAGTGCTAATCGTATTTTTTTTTTTTTTTTTTCAGTGGGCTACACAATCCGCCAACCTCTCCGCCCTCGGATCCTCTCTATCAAAGGCGCCGATCGCGCACCCGACGTTCTTCGTTTCGCTGCTGGCGCTGGAGGTATTTTTATTGCGTATTACGTCAAGATTAATCTGTTTCAGGCGCTGCGCGGGGCGTGGGGATTGTTGCGCCAGTCGCTTCTTGTCGGGAGTAGGGGCTCTGAGGAGGTTAGGAGAGGAGGTTGAAGGGAGCGGTAGAGATGCATACGGACGACGATAGGGCTAGAAAGATGATGCCGATGTTTTTCAGAAAGAAAAGAAAAAAAAAATTTTTTTTTTTTCAAGCGTGATATGAGCGCTCCTTGATCTAAGGTCACCTCGCTATTTCCTTTGATGTAAATATTAGGATGGACACTTAATCTTTTGTTTTATCTATTCTAAAAAAGAATTTCAGCCGCTCAAAAAGTAAAGAGATAGGTTCTAGTTAGGTTTCTTCATTTGGAAGGGATTGTGTCCTTTCCCATCGAAAAATAAAAAGTTATAGACTTCTCTCATGCTCTTTCTCTTCCGCGATTATCATCTGCTACGAATATAATGCCTCCAAATGCCTAACTACAAATACAACACGAATCTCCCCAGTAAAATCCCCTATTACTCCTTACTCCTTCTCTCCCTCCCTCCCACCCCGTATCCTCCCCCGTCATAAACCCACCTCCGGCCTCTCACTACCCCTCACAATCCGTCCATACATCGCAATCTCAACCTCTCCACGCACGTCCTCATAACGTCCATCTTCTTCGCTATCGCACCGCCCAAAATCCTGTTGCATCAAGACTCTCAAATCCCGCACGCATCTCGCGTAAATGCCGTAAGACTGGAATATCGGGCACGGATTAGAGTCGTGGTTGATATTGGGTGTGGTTGCGATGCTGGTTATTGCGAAGCGCATGATTTCGCCGACCAGGTGAAGATGCGAGGATGAATCGGATTCTGGGAGAAGGACGCCTTCTAATTTCTCCCCCTTCTCCTCTTTTCTTTTCTGGTGTGGGTTGGTCGGGCGTTTGTCCATTATATCGGAGGGAGGAGGTGGTGGTGGTGGAGAGTCCTTCTTAAGTTTTCTTCCCGCTCTTCTCCCCTTCTACATCGACATCCATCCCCGCCACTTCTACTTTCCCCTCCGCAGCGTCTGGGGAGTTTTTCCAGAAACATACCCCGCCGCTTCCTCCAACGTATCAACCGCCCGAAACGTATATAATGCCGAAACTCAGGGCTTCGATGTACTCCTGCAGCGCTCCCGAAATTTGTCGTCCGTAGCGGTAGCTGTTATCCCTTGTAAGTCCGCAGATACGGAGCGAGTAGCTCATGGATTTTTGTTTCGTGGGCGTGGAGTTCTTTTGTTATGGAAGGGGGTAGGGTTGTGGACGAGGAAGAAGGGGAAGGCGGGCGCGTTGGAGGTGAAGATCCTGGAACACAGTAGTTTCAGTTAGCTTTAATTCTTGTATGTAATTTGCAGTTCTGGAGGGGTGGATTAGTAGAAGGAAAGATTTTGCGTACATCTTCTTGCTGATGGCAGTGATGTCACGGGAGGCCTTGATGACCCGCTCGCGGCGCTCGTGTGCTCGTCCAGCTCGTCGCGGAACTTGAGGAACATGGGGATGAACGGTCCGTCCGCCACAACGGCAGCGGTGGTGGTTTTCTTGCTTCAGTTTCGGCCCGCCAGGTTTCGAGCCGTAGCTTTCGCGGAACGCTAACTCCTGCCATTTTTCTGCCCGTATGAGGTGTTTATTGATCTTGGTATTTGCTGGGGGAGTTTGGGGTAGAACAAGGAGAGCAGAGGATAGGGCCTTTTTTTTTTTTTTTTTTTCGCTTGGCTGCAGCTTTCTTGTAGGGCGGTGTGTTTTAGCTTATCAAGCTTCCAATGCTGGGAGAGCTCAACGGAAGCAAAAAACTGCAAAGAAAGAGATAAGGGATCTGCTCTGCTCAAACTGCAGAAGAAAAAGATGGAGGGCCTTGATATACGAAGGAGGCAGCAGGTTATACTGGGGCCAATGAGCTATAGTGAGTGATCTTGGAATGTGAGAGAAAGAGGAAGTGACTGACGCCTAGTTGCTTTGGCAGTAAGAGCAATAATTAAAAAAAAAAAAAAAAAAAAAGGTCTCACTTCGCCGACAATTCTCCCCCTTCGCAGGATTCCTTTCCCTCTCTCTTCTCAACAACCCCCTTCCCTCCAACGGAAAAATTTAGAGGTCAAATACAACAAGACTAACTACCTTTAACAAGAGAACTTTCTTATAAGAAAGCAAAAGGGACCCCAGTTCTTATTATTATTGACAGACGTTCTTTTAGCTCCCGAAAACCATTCATTTTATCATTCGTTCTTATTCCACAGAAAAAGGTTGTATCCTTCTTAAGCAGTAGCTCAGTAGCAGCCCCCGTTCGGACGTCATATTCTCAAAGATGTCTCTTGGAAGTGATGCATACAAGACCTCCTACCAGTGTTGTCGTCAATGACATCAACCACGTCCCGGCGAAGAACTTTCGCCGTACTTCCATCATTGGGACTATTGGTGAGCTGCCCTCATGTTTGATGGCTTCGTCTCTTTATTCGCGGTTTTACTGACTGTTTGTTGCTGTGTTTAGGCCCAAAGACCAACTCTGTGGAGATGATCAACAAGCTTCGCAAAGGTGAGCTGAAATTTCTTGCTGCTGTTTCTTTTCACCCCACCTTACCCCCTCCATGCACCACCAAAAAAGTGCCTGCTTCGTTCAAGAAAACAAGCTTCGCAAAGGTGAGCTGAAATTTCTTGCTGCTGTTTCTTTTCACCCACCTTACCCTCCTGCACCACCAAAAAAGTGCCTGCTTCGTTCAAGAAAACCACTCGCGATTTATGTGAAGGAGTTAAAGCTGACAAGTAATCTTTGAAAATTTAGCTGGCCTGAATATTCGTTCGCATGAATTTCAGCCATGGATCGTATGAGGTTCGTTCACAATTGCGTCGCTGTTGCTCACCTTCGGCCGGAGGTTCTTTCGGGCGGCTCTTTTGCAGCTTTGTTCCTGTGGACGGAATATACGACGGCGGCTATCACGATGAGTTACTGTGGTACTAACCTTCGCTCAATAAAACGCAGTACCACCAAAGCGTTATCGACATGCCGTCAAGCGAGAAGGAATACGTTGCTCGTCGCTGGCCATTGCCCTTGATACCGTACGTTTAGCACGCTTCTGATAGTTTTTTCTTTTTTTGTTATTCCCCTCCCTCGCCTTCAAATACCGTGTTTTGAGGCTAACCCAGACAACAGAAAGGACCTGAGATCCGTACTGGAAATACCAACGGTGATAAGGATATCCCAATCCATGCGGGCGATGAGATCACTATCACTACCGACGATAAATATGCCACGCGTGTGATAATAAAACCATGTACATCAGTTCGGATTCCATTAAGCTCTCAGCTTTTGTACCGTTTTTTTTTTTCCTTTTTGCTGACGCTACGGCAGGTATGTCGACTACAAGAACATTACCAAGGTTATCGAGGTCGGCGCATCATCTACGTCGACGACGGTGTGCTTTCGTTTGAGGTGCTCGAGATCTCGGACGATAAGAACATCAAGTGCAAATGCTTGAACAACGGCAAAATCTCTTCCAAGAAGGGTGTCAACCTTCCCAGACCGACGTGGATCTCCCCGCACTCTCGGATAAGGATAAGGCGGACCTGAGGTTTGGCGTGAAGAACAACGTCGACATGATCTTCGCCTCCTTCATCCGCCGCGGGTCCGATATCACCGCTATCCGTGAGGTCCTTGGCGAGGACGGCAAAGAGATCCAGATCATCGCCAAGATCGAGACGAGCAGGGCGTCAACAACTTCGACGAGATCCTCAAGGAGACCGACGGCGTCATGGTCGCCGCGGTGACCTCGGTATCGAAATCCCTCCCGAGCAAGTCTTCATCGCGCAGAAGATGATGACCGCCAAGTGCAATCTCGCGGGTAAACCGATCGTCTGCGCCACCCAGATGCTCGAATCCATGACGTACAACCCCAGGCCCACCCGTGCCGAAGTTTCCGACGTCGGCACGCCGTCCTCGACGGTGCCGACTGCGTCATGCTGAGTGGCGAAACCGCAAGGGAGACTACCCCGAAAACGCCGTCAAATGATGCACCAGACCTGCCTTACCGCAGAGACCGCCATCAGCTACGTCAGCTCTTCAACGAGCTGAGGAGCTTGACCCCTTCCTACGGAGACCAACGAGACCTGCGATTGCGCTGTCAGTGCGTCACTTGAGCAGCATGCATCTGCCATCGTTGTCCTTTTCTACGTCGTAAGTAGACTATACTACCTTTCAGCTTCCTTCTTATCATAGACTCTGATCAAGTTTTTTTCGGCAATTTTTTTTTTTTTTTTTTTTTGCTTTTGTTGTTAATTGATTATGAAAAACATCGGATGTTTAACGAAGGAACTGATCTTTCTTCGACTTTGTCTTTTCCTTTAATGATGACACGCGATTCATGGTGTTTTATCATAAATTGATTCGTCATTACTAGTAGCAGTAGTGGTCTTTCTTTCCGAAGAGTAAAAAAAAAAAGCATAAGTTAACGCGCGTAGCTATTACTTTTCTTTCAGAAAAATTATCGTGATTACAATAACAGAGCATGCATGGCAGTTTGAAGGTACCTCATGACACAAGTGTCGTCGACAAGGACTTTATTCTTCAAACGGTATTGTTTTTTCTATTTCTATTTTTATTTTTACCTTCTTTTAAAACTAAAGCCAGGAGTTTTGTGCGTTTGCCTAGTAAACTAAATATTTTGCATGGAAATTGGTAGAATATTCAAGTGTGCAAAGGAAAAAAAAAGTGCTAAAAGTTACACTCCTTCTCGACCTTCACCCATTACTTGCCAGCAAACAAAACAACATTTTTATCGACTCCAACCAAAAGCACTTTCTATTATAGCTTCAAGACGAACCGTTAACATCGTAATACGTAGTTTTCTTTTGACTTGATTCAGAACAGACACTGTCAGGCGGCAGAAGTATGAGATTCACACTTTTAGAATCGGAAGGCGCTCGGGGATAGTTGTCGCAAGGTGTTTTAGTCGGGATAGGCGGCTTTAGTAAAGCACTTTCTACATTTACGATACATCTGATCACCGTGTTTACTCCTTTTAAAAAAAGAAGTAGATTTTACAGTTCACTTCCGAGCGGAACATAGAAAAGACCAGCTTGTGATCGGAGTTTTATAGCATCGTGAGATCTGGGAATATCGGGAACGGACCGTACTGCGACATCCTTCAGTTATCAGTTTCGAGAACGATTCATAATGCCTTGAGAGAGAGTCGTTGCACCGGACCACGATGGATAATATGTTACGAATCCGGGAGTTGGTTATAGACTCGGATGTAAAATTGCATTAACGGCTAACACTCCCTCCCATATTGGTCGGCTGTTTTGTGTGTTAGCGGGACCGGGACGGTGGGATAAAAGAGGTATTTGAAGAGTCTGTTCGCGTTGTCGTCGAGCAACTATACCTCAAAGTTACACGGCCGTACGCTATAAAAATGGCTTTTGCTGCTTCTGTTTTTAGCAAACTAATTATAAAAAAAAAAAAAATCAGAACCAGAACGGAAGATCTCGACGCTGAGGAACTTTTATCTACACAAAAACGGGGGCCTCGATAAGAGCCGTATTTTCAAGGATCTGGAGATGAAAAGGGTCATGTTTATGGCTCTTATTGCTCTTCGTTCTATCATCCTCTCATAAGAAAAAAAAAAAAAAGAAGAGAACGGAAAGCACTCAAACATCCAGACGACAAGCTAAACTTAATGCTCGGACGCTCAGACCCTCCCTATACACGTCGACTAACCAAAGTAACAAGGCGTATGTGATTGTTTGTATTCCCAGGAGGGCTCAATGCATATGTTTCGCTCGGTAGCTACTCTCAAGACTAGCCGTGGAGTTCCGATAAGATTGGGAGGATTATCGTAGAGGATTATACAGCGACGATAAAGCCATTGGGTCTGTCGATATTTATGAAGTCATTCCTTACTTACTCTTATAAAAAAACATGTACGATTGTCAAACACGAGATAGAAATAGAGGTCTATCCGCGACCTAGGTCCAATAGCAACGTCAGAAAAAGACAATTGCCGGTGATACATCTACCATTTATTTGAGGAAGCAAAGCAAGTCAACAAACAGCACCGCCGATGCGTGGCGCCGCAACGGTGGTCTATGGTAGGTACCAATAGCATTCGTCCGACATTCCCCCATACGACTCATAGGAAAAGTGAATGAAAGGCTACCACAACGCCATATATTACTTGAGGCTTTGCGTATTACATCGACCAATACCATTACATAAAAGACGTAGTCGGGACTTTATTCGGGCGTTCGCCGAAAAAAAAAGAAGATATTTCGATTGATCAAACTGCTGCGCGAACTATTTATACATTTCTAGGTGGGCTGCTTTTTACTGGTGGCGCCATCATAAAAGAGGTAAGAAACGGAAGGTCTCGTTAATGTACTCATTGATGGAGATCACGTTCTCTGGGGAGAACTTTTCATACGTCCTGCGTTTAGTGGCTGCGTTAAACAATTCCACGCTGAGCACATATATAGATCAGAGTTCACGACGTGGACTTTGCGTGTTTACGATGGCGGTTTGTCGTCCGTCGAGATCTAGCCCTTCGCATAAACTTTTTGACTCCATTCACAGAAGGCGTCCATTCCTGCGTATATTCATGAAGGTCTATTCGTTCTGTAGCGGACCCCTCGACAAACTTTCGCAAACACCTCGTCTTTGGATTGTCCAGAGTCCGTAAAGCCACGGTACTTTCTACATTCTGCATCTCCATAAATATCAAAGTAGCTAAGGAGGGATTACCTTAAGTAAACAAGATACCAAAGATAGAACGGGGGAAATTGCCAACTGATTTCCGATTCTAAGTCAACTGATAGTGGTAGTAGGTGTGTTCATCCGCGTGATATGCTAACTCTGGGTACTGCGTCACTTTCATAGAAAAAAAATTTTACCATTAGTTCAGACGATGCGATACAGGAAAACCAGCTTTTTGCTATTTCAGGGATATTAGGAGTATGGACCAAGTTGAACCGCCTAGTGTACTAAACAGTCTTCCCTTATGAAGTTGACCAACATTACATCAACAGTTAATAAATATCGAAGCACAACGGAGGTCATCGGATATGTGTTGGTAATATTTGCTTGCTATTCGCTATAAGCCGATACGTCAAAGGTATAGGAGGGTTTGCCCGGTCGCCGTGTTTTTCAACATTTGTATTTGTATCGCGGCGCTCACCGCATAAAGACGTATTTGAAGACCGCGGGCACAGGGATTCAACATACAGCATGTCTTCGATGACTGCGCTAGCTATCCTACGCTGATCATAGTATAATATAAAATGTCCGTCCTAGATAGAATCAAAACCACTATCACGACCGGCTTGACCACACCCACGCTTGCCCACGCTCGCAGCACGCTATAGTAGCATTAGAGGGATTTACACGGCCTAATTCATACCTTTTAGAAGCATTTTGGAACCAGCCCACAGGTGCCCGTATTGTACGTTATTGTCTGACGCAGGCAGCCACAGAGGCCCATACATTAAAATCTTGCTACTATCACACCGGGAAACCCCACGGGCGAGTCATAGAGCGTTTGGGAATCCTAGGGCGTGATTACATCACCGTCTGGGGGCTATATTCTAGCTTCCCAGGTTGCATTTCAACTGAACAAACCTCCTACTTGGGAGTTATATTGTAGGACATTTCTATTATCGTGAAGTTTGCTTCATCGCGTTGCATTATAATAACTTAGTTCGATACTTAGAAACAGTCCACTGTATACTCAGTAATCTGACCAGCTTATTTGAAATCGAAACGAGTGACAAAGACACTTAACAAGGAGAAGGGATAAAAACTGTCAAATAATTTCCCCGTCGCTGAGCTCTTGGATAAGAGGATTAAATGTATTCGCTCAGGTAATACCAAGACGGCGAGCCACGTAGAAGTAACAGGATTAACGTTGGAATAGAACGATCCGCAGTCGCTTCTGATACTTGAGAATTAGAGGGACGAAATCGACTTTCTAGGGCGACAGGTTCTGCCTAAAAGTAGTAATATTTTTAAATGGCTTCTGGCCTCAGGTGGTACGCTATGCTCGAGGCAAAACCAAGGAGATTATAAGTTTTGTAAAACAATTGTAAGCATGTATATGAGCGAGCCAGATACCTCATCTCATCTGTGATTCACTTGACCGCTATTTTGCTAAGATACAATGTTAATTTTCGTTCAGGCAGTTTGTCCTCCTCCTCATATTGCTACGAGTATACTTAGTACTCGCTTGATCTTATCAGCGTGGTATAAAACTAAAGAGTAATGACACTCCACTTACAGCAAGTTCATACTCTAGACCAGGCGCACTTGCCGGCACTGGCTCCAGAAGATACGCATCTGTCCCGTACGCAATATAGCCTGAGAAACATTTTGATGGCCAATTTAACGAGGAATGCACATCCAGCAGACTCGATATCCTCTAACTACGCGTAAAGCAAAAGCATCTGTGATAACTACTCGCATGGTAAAACTGGAAGGTGGAATAATTTGAAGGACGTGTCCTATTCGAATAAATTGACTCGATATTCTCCGTGGCCAAGGTTTCTTCCATTGGTGGATACATCAGCACTATCGCTATTTTCAAGCTTTATAGATGTAGCAGCTGACGGCGTTGCATACTGCAGCTATGTATCGCGTCCAAGTCTTCGTTGCTGGCGATGTCTCAGCTTTTCTTGTTTTCTCCGAACGCAGTGCATATGCATTGCATATTTCCAAAAATCCAGTCCATCTTCCTTGCTCGTCGTGGCGGAGTGTCAATATGATAGCTTCCACCAAGATCGACAGCCTGATAGTAGAACGACGGGTCTACTTCAAGTATCATAGTTCTGGATCTTTTGAAGCACAAAGCACACAGATCCTTCATACAATCGACGTCAGCGACCATCAAATCCTTCCATAGAATTTTTTATTTTGGGTAATGATCGACTCTGTGTACCTAGGACGTAAATAAAAATAAAGCCTCGACAGATATTCGGATGGGGCAGTGATATTAACGCGTTCTCAGGGGTCCTCGGAAAAACCTACCGTCAATGTCTTCGTTAAGGGTGTCGCGTACTCTGACTTGAGAATTCATTAGTGCTGACTCTCCATGAAATATAGGCCATCGTAAGCAAAATCGAGCCATGGTATAAATCCTAATGTGGGGGGGATCAAGATGTAGATGGACAAATATAGTATTTTCGAAATGGAAAATATGAGACTAGTCTTCCGAATACCCAGCGCCCTCCTCCTGTTGCTAAATCGCAATACTTCAACGTCCCTCATTTGACGAGCACCCAAGTTGGTAGTGTATGGTTATTCTATTAGCGAAGATGACTTACGAAGGCTGCCTGCAGCTGTGTGATAGAGGGTCCAAGAAAGGTTCACCTGAGAGATAGAGACGGTAGCATTTTTGACCTGCGCTGCTACATGTTTTAAATCTATTGTATTTTCTACACTATAACACCGTTATCACTTCTCTTTGCAGTCGACTTAGTGTATAGTCATAATGAACTACGTTGAATACTTACTCGAAGGGTTTCTGCCCTTTGAGCTAATATGTGATAGATGCTCTTCGCGAGAGTATTAGAGATTAAGCTTCAAGCTCAGGTTCAAGTTCTTAGATAACGAGAAGTCCTTATCCGCCCTAAATACGGGAAACAGACAAGATAATCTGGTACGATAAGTATGACGAGCGGTTTTCTTTACCTTGAATCCGATGCATCCTTTTACTTCAGCGCTGCGAACTTCTAGATATTGTTACCGCGCGTTGCCTTGGACTATTGCCGTAAAACTTCAGCACTCATACACCAGGAACGATTATGATCGGGTGATATTTGGATCTGCACGTTAGAAGCTGTCCCACAACCGCAGAGAGAGTACTACAAATCTGTAATTACGCTAAACAGTATTACGATTTGAACAACATGGATACCAGCTTGTGTCCTTATTCCAGAAAAACTCCACGATATTCGCCGGTACAATCGAATCCGCTTGCTCAAGACAGTCTCGCTGAACGAGTGATATCAAACAGAGACGCTCTACAGGAGTTTCCCCAGAAGCTAGGATATTCAATATACGATTTCCCGCAGTACCACATATTCCCGCCGAGTACCTCACCGTATAAATACTTCACCGCTTTCGTTCTTGCAGTCGATACATATGTCACGAATGCGCTGATAACAATATCGCTATCGTCGGCCTTTCACCGTCAAAGACCTTCAACAAGAAATATATTCAGGAGGATTACTAGCCTTAAGGCTAGAATGCTACTAGCACTCATACGCAAGTGCTTCTGATCTATATCTCGTTCAAATCGAAGGAACTGCTCTGTAACATAGCTATTTAAAACATGCGTTTAAAGATCGGAGAACGCTCAAACAAGATCCTCGCGGCCCATAACCTCCACCGTGTTTTGAAAATACACATCTCGCTGGGTAATCATAGATCAAAGTTCCAGATTTCATCTGGAGGACAGTATATTATTATTGGAAGACAAAAAATCCAGCTTCACGTACAGGCTTAGTCATAGACCAACGGGACTAATACTGAATTGAGGATGTCCATATTGAGGATATTCAAGTTTTTCCAAACTAGCCACATTATATAGCCCATTATTCATAAGCGTAATTACCAAATCGACTAAGAGGCTATCCTTTTCATATAAAAAAATACAAATGGACTATAATTATCCGCATAATATAATATTATTGTAAAAGGCAACCGGCTGGGATGGTTCAAAGGGATATTGAGCTATATCTCTACTTTTCAAGCATTTGTAGACTTTTACTGTTTGCTGTGATAGAGTTAAGTGTAACTCGTAAAGGTATAATCCAGTTGGTTTCAATGGACATTCTTGTTTATCGTTCATTAGCATTAGGTAAAAGCTATATGGTAAACTTGAGCGAGTTTTATATCTAAAACCGATGAATGGCACACATTCAACCTCCCACGACGGCCATATAAACAGCGTAGCGGCCATGAACTTCAAAAGTAAGAGTATGGGAACAGTGAGAAGAAAGTCTACCGGCTGAAGGAGACGTTTGGAGCAACGAAATACAAAAATACGAGAGTAGTGCATAATCAAAGACTTGGACAGGACAAAAGTGAAGAACAATCGATAATGCTTGCTGCAAAACGATGCCCTAAACAACTCGGGACGAAGCTAAATAGTAAAAGCCAAAGAAAACCATTGTTTGCTAGTGCATGGCACATGGTAGAAACATACAGATGCACGACGTTGTTCTCCGTTGTTGCGTCTAGCGAATAAAAACGATCGCGTCTAGCTTAAAATGTTCATTTTTTCTCGTCTCTCCTTCTCTCTATAAAGGACAGATCAAAGGGAAGAATGACATATCATGCTATTTTTGCAGTCATTGGAATTCGAGGCGCGGCTTGCTCATAGATTCGTGGCTAAATTCACGAAATCCGCGCAAGAAGTTCGTGATATCAATCGGGAGAGACCAACAGAATCCTGTGAAATCATATACTTGAGCATGTATTTAACAAACAATGCCTAGCGAAGAGGACGGGTTTCAAAACGATCGGTAATCATTCCGAAGCTGTGTCACTATATCGTAGAAAGATATTTTGACGTCGTGCGCTACAGTCTATTGTTTATCCTACATTCTCTAGGGATATTCCAAATGTTGCAACGGCGGCTACGGATAAAATCAATGTGTTGCACAAACTTGAATGGGTTCAATCATTCTTGCAACGAGTCATATTAACAATCTCCTTGCAACTCAACTGCGATATTTCTAAAGAAAGTCTGGATAGCCACGTATAAGGCATAGGACAAAATCAATAATGGCATCCGAAATTATGAACAAGTGCTCTCTGCTTGCTGGTGTCTATTGATACATAGCGAGGCAGGATAATACAAGGAGATATTGCCAGTCTTACCACCCAGTTGCACACACGCGAGGGACCGAGAGCGATAGATAGTCTATCAAATACTCAGACTTTTTATTCCGCCATAGGTCTCCAACTATCGACAATACGGAACCTCTTTAGGATAGATTCTTCTCCTATTACCGAAGTCTACAGCTCGAGCATACTATTGTAGAAGCATGAGATCGGTCTACGCAACAACTCCGGATACTAAGCCGTATTGACATTATAGCCCCACATAGACAAAGCCGCGCGAAAAAACGCTCTTAGATAGACGTAGAACCGCTCTTATACAGAATTCCAACTGGTTAGTTTCGCAATTACTCTATATTTCATGTATCACGGGGGGATGCCGTAGTCTAAGAGTACTTCAAGATTTTTAAAAAAAAATAATAAAAAATATAAAAAAACGAACACTCAAAAATAAAAGTAAAGGAGGAAGTAATAATGAAGGCGAGTACAGAATCGAGCTGCTGTAAACGTTATAGGAAAGAACGAAAGCCAAAAACCTGACGCCTTATAAATTAAATATCCGGACGGAAAGAGAAACAAAACTCCATAGCAGACGGCGAAAATGATGCGCCGAGCGAGAAATCAAATCCAAGATAGCAAGTTAAAGACAATTGCTTTCGCTGGCAGATATCACAAAGTCTATGGAAGGATATCCTCGCTAGAGAGATAATGGCCGAAAAGACCATAACGGATACAAAGAGTTGAAAGTATTCGGCGCAGGTTTGTGTATCAATCAACAAACAGAGACACAACATGCTACGAAGCACCTAGACACGCATCATAAAGGAAGCTATGGTATAATTTGTCGATAATTTTCCAAGACGACGAAAGTCTGGACGGGGACGTTGAGTTGAATGCATATTTCAGCAAGGAGCACGGTCAATAGAACTATAATTATAACGACAATTTAATCCCTCATGACGTATAAACTACAACCGTGAGACTCTAAATAAACTAAAAAAGGAAACAAGATGGGATAAAAGAATGCGCCTATTAAACGCCAGATAAATAATATTTAAGTACCCTAAGGAGGAAACGAAAGAAAGGAGAAGGGAAGCATTCAATGGCATGATTTGTAAGGACAAAATCAACAGGCTCGATAGGAGCGCGGTTCGGGAGAAATCTAAATATTAAGACCTTTGCGTGTATGGCAAATGTAAAAAGAGCAGCTGTATAAAAAAATAAAATTATAGGGGTTGGTGTAGTTGTAGCTTAGAATTGGAAAAACCACGTTTTTACAAGGATCTGCCTTTAGC
Organism: Pezizomycotina sp. ARF18; assembly: GCA_002224055.1. Taxonomy (NCBI): domain Eukaryota; kingdom Fungi; phylum Ascomycota; species Pezizomycotina sp. ARF18. Next base: position 146,367 of record AZLU01000006.1, on the reverse strand, counting down.
CTATTGAAGAGGTTTTAAAAAGCACCCTGGAACCGGAAGAATAAGAACAACCCGTTGCCGAAAACTGGCTATCAAAAGAGAATGTGGTGTAAAAGGGACAACAAAGAGCGGTCGCTCCATGCGCGAAGGCGCGACGGCGGCGAAAGCCTTCTCATTTTTTATGTCCCTGCTTAGCGCGCGCGACGGCACCGGAGTAACTGTAATCTAAAGTTAGCCTTTACCAACCTTCTCCCAAAAAAGTTCAAATATTATCAAAGAGAAAACTTACGCAATAATTCCAAATATCGCCATCAAAACACCCAGCAAGCTCCTATCCGTACCTTCCTCCCGCTCGTAATCCAGCCCAGCATAACGATACTGCACGTCTTGGCGTGGCCGACGACGGTGCTGCTGACGGCTCCCGCACCTGCTACGATGAAAATTGGCTCAGGTTGATCAAGCTCGCGAAGCATCCCGAGAGGAGGATCAGGAGGTACTTGTTGACCGAGACGTCGGTCCAGACGGGAAGCGGTCGATGAAAGGGATAAAGTACAGCAGCAAAAAGGAAGAAACGGGCGCCTGGTGAACAGCAGCTGCATGGACGACATGTTCAGCTTGCGGTGGTAGGCGCCGATCCAGACGGTGTACACGCTCGACGCGGCAACTCCGGTAAACGCGAACACCATACCGGATGTGCTGGTCGTCTTAACGGGCTGAGAAGGATCGGGGAGGGTGTCGTAGTAAGAGACGATGCCGACGCCCATGCAGATGGGGACAAGGGCGTACGCTGCGCTGCGGGGGATCGTGACGCCGTAGAACATCAGGTTGATGAACGCGACGAGCGGCGTGAGAAGGATCCGGACAATCTGGTAGAAGGTCACGGAGGAGTATGCGAGGGATAAGTTGGGGAGGATGACGTTGAGGCACATTGCCATCGCCAGCGGCGCGATTTCGAGGAAGCCCGCGCGGCGGGGCTGGAAGAAGCCGAGGGAGGAGCGGGAGAGGATGAAGAGGGTTAGGGTCGTGCAGAGGAAGTGGAAGCAGGCGAAGGACGTCTGCATGAGTTTGAAGGAGGGGTCGTCGAAGATTGCTTTGTTGGTGAAGACCTGCAAAGGAAGGGAGAAATTAGTACGCCGACTTGAATTAAGCAATAAGTTCGAGAAGAGACAATAAAACGTACGATGCCGATGGTAGCTAATGTGTTCACCATGGTCCACGTAAGGAACGAAGCTTTCGAGCTACTGGAGTCTACGATGCCGTCCCTTGGCATGGCGGAAACTACCACCGTCGCCGACGGCTTCTCCAGACCGTCATCTGTCACCGAAGAAGCGTACGAATCGTCGTCGTACCCTTTCTCGGAGAGCATCTCGAGCCGCTGGGACTCCAGGTCCTGTTCCGAGAGACCCATTGTAAATTGTTTTTTTTTTTGTTGGCTACGGGGAGGGAAACGAGGCGAAGGCCGCGTCGCAGCAGGATATTGGTTCAAGGCAATGAATGGATATTCTCCTTGTTCCGTATTCGATAAAGAAAGTGAGAAAAGAAGAAGGAAGTCAAAAAAGAACGGAGATGATTTTGGTTGTTGTTATTCTCTAGAAGAGGGGGAGGAAAGGGAAAGGAAGACGTTAGCGGGATTAGCTTTTGTTAAACGGAAGACGATGTCGTTTTTGTGCTACTAGAACCAACCACGAAAGTTGTTGATAATAAAAAATAAACAAAATAAAAAATCAAACTACGGAGTACAAGGTAAAATTAAAGAAAGAAAAGAAAGAAAGAAAGAAAGAAAGAAAGAAAGAAAGAATTGCGATAACTGCTAACGAGCGAGAATAATAGGCAGTAAAGAACGACCAGACACCAAACGACAAGGAATGAATGAAAAACGGTTCTCAGCAAGTTTCGTCTGTTGTCTTTTGGGGGTTCCTTCTATTGCAAATTCTGGAAATATGCCCGCTAATATACTGCTTGTACATACCGAACAGTAAATACTCGAACAAAGAGGCGAGTCTGGCGAAATACGGACAGGCGCTAAAGAAGGAGAAATAATGCTGCACTCCTGGCTTCACTGCCAAAGAAGCTTGTCGAAACATTCTCCTGCTGCACCACAAAACGACACGATGCGAAAGCTGATTGACGATAAAAGAAATATAGGAAAATTAAAAAGTAAAACGACCCCTCGCAGAAATCTTGCAGAAGTTCAGGAATGAGAAGGGGAGACGGAGAAGGATTAAAGTGAAGGGGGGCCAAGAAAATCCATCAGCAGCTGTGTCTCCCACCCCCCCCCCCCCCCCTTCTTTATCATACGGAGCGTTGATCTACTATAATCGAGTGATGCGATGATGTGTAGATAATTGTTGGATTGCCGGATAGCAACAGCAGGATGATGGATGGAAGGGTTGGCACTGGACAAGCGAAGACAAAGGGCCTTTCAATTAGCTTCCTAAAGTCCGTATTCGCTCATTTCCGGCTTGCTTTAGCCCCTAAACAGCCCGGATTACCGTTCCGTACTGGCGGGTATCTCACCCAATCGCTAAAAGAAGAGAAAAAATACTTTAGGGATCCACCCCCTTGCAGCCCTTCCAATACCCAAGATCCTCCGAGAAAATCCCCGCCAAAAAATTATTGGGAACGTCTCGAGATCCTTGGAAGCAAAGGAAACCGTGGACGCGCGTTCGGCTCCTGTGCATTCCTGATGCCCTCTCAGCATTCCTGACCGAGTTCGAGATGGCTTCCGGAAGCCTTTTTGCCGCCGTGATCGTTTCTTTCTTGATTTCGGACCCAACAAGAGAGGGATGGACTTTCCCGCTTAAAGTGATATCTCTTATTTAATTTCCCTCAACCGTGACAGTCTCAGCGATGGCAATTGGCTGGATACCGTGGTTGGAATTGACCATGATAACGCCACCCTAAACTGCTAAGCTTTTTGGGATCTCCAAACTCCTTCTTTTCTCCTTTCCTTTCCTTCTTTTCGCTCCCCGTTTTGAAATTAATTAAAAGAAAGCTGAAATTGACGACAGGAGGGTGTGACAGCTACTGCAGCGCGACAGAAACAGAAGCAGCTCTCGATATACTTACAGCATCCCTTTTCCTTCCCCCTTCTAAACCAAATTGAAGAGGGGAAGCCTCGTCTCGGTCTGTTCGCCGCTGCAAACGTTGAGAGATGCAATTGAAGCGGTAGTAGGCGTTTTTTGGTACCCTCTGCGCGATACTTCTATTTTTTTAATTATTTTTTTTTCTTTCGGCGCTTCACAGATCGAGAACGACAAGAAATAAATACGAACGAAAAGAAAAAAAGGGGCCGTTATAACAGTGACAACTGCCTTTTGATAATAGATTTGTTTGTTTTAGCTTGTTCAAAAAGTGAATAGATATAATTCAATTTTTCTATTAAACATTCCTGTTCAGCAAATGACAGGAATTTTGTACAGCTAATTCACCAGAGGACCGACCAAATTCCATCTTGTTCACCATGGTGTCCTCGCATTTCATGTACGTTGCCTTTCCTTCACCTGCGCATAGCTCGCAATTCTCTCCCCTGGCTTGGCTCTCTCATGAGCTCTCCATCTCGGCTCTTTAATGAGTGAAGTCTGAGTTCGAGACATCATCGCTTTTTTTCACACAATGGAGTCCGGTCCTTTCATAGATCCAGGATAAGGTTTTCGCTAACACTTAAGGTTTCCTGCCAGTTCCCGCCGCTTCCTCTTCCCGCTCGTCGTATCCGCCGCCGTCGTCACAACCCTAATCCTCCTCCTCTCCGCCAATACCGCCGGCCGGGGCGACCACCTCTCCTTCTCCTCCCTCCTCAATTCCGCCCTCGACCCCATCATAATCAAATCACCATCCAACCAAGACCTTATAGCGACGAATACTACGGAAGCACGGCAAGGACGAAGATGGAGGGAATCCGCAGACCGTCATCCGCTACGTTACGGTCACGGACGTCAAGGAAGTCACGAAATTAAATACGAAACGAAAAAAGTAACGCAGACTACGACGGTTATTAGAGGACCTGAGGTTCGGTTACGACGACGAGCTATGCTCGGATTAGACCCGCGAGACCGATTCCTACTACGACTTCTATTAACAGGAACTTCGAGCGGTACGCGGTTATGTAGAAGACTTCGAGGAGAAGCTTCGCTGCAGGATCGATTCGTGCTCAAGCAAGTCGGCATCTACGGCGACGATTAGCAAAGGAAGATAGCAGCAATAATGTTTTTATAACACCCGTCAGCAGCGCCTACGCCGTTTATACGAGCTCGACGGCGCGGCCGACTGGCTAAAGTTCATAAAAGAAAACGACGACTCCCCATGCCACCGCTCACCAAATTCGCGCAGGAGCACATATACAACTACCAACACCCTCCCAAATCCGAATGCAAAAACAAAAGATTTATAGTGCTGCAGCACTTCTGGGATAAAAACGGGTTAGGTACCGTAATCCACGCCACGGGCTGGATCTTATCCCTCGCGATGCGCATGGACCGCATACTAATCTTCAACGAAACCAACTCCCCCGGTAGGAATTTCTTCGAGGGAGGGTGCGCTATGGGTACCAATAGCGGAGATTCGCGGAGCCTAGATTGCATATTCGAGCGCTTCAGTTCGTGCGGCGAAGAAGACCTGTCGGAGGATAATTACATCCCCTTGAAGGGTTACTGGAAGGTACAAAAGGAGATGAATCTACCGAGTACGTCTATCGTCCTCCGGTGTTCGGGTACGCCCTCCGAAAGGCGTTTCCGGACATGCACGAGGACGCGATGAAGTACTGGTGGCGCACGCAGGCGGCAGCGTACACAATGCGCGTCAACGGCCCATCTCTAAAACGACTAAAGCAGATCCGAACAGATAAAGAAATACAAGTCGCCTTCACGCACAAACCGAATCCATCCGCGAGCGCAGGAGAAGCAGACTTTATACTTACAGAAGTGCCGTCCCGTTCCCCTTGCCCGACGGAAGTTTCAGCATGCACATCCGGCACGGCGACAAGCACGTCGAAATGGAACTGATATCCTTCCGCGACTACGTAACCCGCGCGGAGGAGCACGCGGCCATGAACCCCATCTCCTCCAGAAAATATGCTTCATATCCTCCGAAACCCGCAAGTTTTCGACGAGGCAAGGAGGGTACCGCACATGTGGGTTACTACTATACTACAAGTAATTCATTCTGGACGTGGGTGTATTCGATATACCGCGTATCAACGGCGGTCCGGTGGGCAGCTCATGCGCTCGGAGATGACGATAAAGTTGACGGAGCAATGACTCGGTACGATCGGGTGGAATAGGATGATAGACGAGGTTAGGTGCGTGTGGATGGATTGCAGGAATGGGTACATGGAGGTTGGACCGTTTGAAGATTGGGTACGCATTATCATTCATTCTAATCAACTTTATTTTTTAACTATCGAAACAACCAAGGTCCAGGTGCATGCTAACAGATGCTTTCGGTTGATGATCTTTTGGTCATTATAACTTCTAACCTTTACTATGGCTTTATGCATACGGATTGTTTTGCTTTTGTATTTTCGGCGTTTTTCATTTTTTTTTTCCTTTTTGTATACTATTTCTCATAACTCCTAATTCCGCAAGATGCAAGAGAAAAAAAAAACCCATTTTTTAGCATTGTTTTTCAAGATGAAATAAGAAACATACCAGTATTCTTACTTGCATAGCTAGCTATAAGCACAAATAAATAAATAAATAAAAACCAAAAAAAAAAAAACCATTTATCCATACTTCTCAGCAGTAAACGTGAACTCATAGGCCATAATCAGAACAACATCTACACCAGCTATTGGAGGAAAACTGGCGTACAGTGTCTTGATAGACCCAAACTGTATTATAGAAGGGGGGATGATGAAGATGAAGCTTAAACATTTCCTTCATCCCCTCGAAGAATTTTTCAGAATTTTGTTTTACAGCCTTGTGGTTTTCCGCAGCAATCCTTGCGTCGCGCCACGCGGACTCATATTTTTCACGCCAGTGGCCAATATGTATCAGCAAGCAAGGAGACCAAGATAACAAGATTGGCGTGGATCTGCGAGAATGAATGGGAATTGATTCCCTCTGAATAATAGTCTTCTACGAGAGAATAATGAATAATAGTACTATAAGGAGAAAAAGGCTAACAAATGGAAAAAAAACGGATACAAACGTAAGGGTAAAAAAAAAACAAAAACAAAAACCCAATGACAAAATCCAAATACGGATCTCAGTTCCCGCCACTCTATTTACTACGTTCCTGAGCTTTCAGACTCCAATCTATTAATGCTCATTTTCTTAATGCTTATGATCATAATTCCAGCCCAATAATAAAAAATCTTCTTTACTCGACTCGTGCTCCTTCGGCGCGGCCGCAGCTGCAGCCTTCGCCGCCCGCTCCTCCTCTTTCTTCTTCTTCTCTTTCTCCTTTGCCTTATCGCTCTTGGCGGCTTCGGCGACCAGCGACTCGAAGACGCCTTCGCCGACTCGTCGTCGGATCGCGTTCGGCCTGAATAGAGGGGAGACGTTAGCACCGAAAGCGTAAAAGAAAAATGAGATATGAAAGAATGATTGAAACGGAAAAGACGCTATTTACCTCTTTGAATATCTGCCTATCATGACAAGAGCTTCGCCGCTCTATGCGCTTCTGCTGGATACGGTCTTGTCATCACAGGACGCGGTCGCAGACCTCCTATAATTATCGAAAATAAACGTTAATAACCAAACACTCATAAAAGAGTTTGACAAATGGAGGTAAGTCGTACCGTAGGACGCTCTGTATCTCAAACTTCGACCCCCTCCACGCGCCATAAGGATCTTGCCCGTAACCTTTCTCTCGTACTCCACCTTCTTCTCGTCCGTCAATCTCTCCACCTTTCTCCTCCATTTTGGCCATCTCCTCCATCGTCATCTGCGCGTCGATGCGCTAGAGATCGTATTCCACGTCTCCTTGCTATCGTCCCTTTATCTTTCAAGCGTGAAAAAAAACCTGTATCCCCAAAAACTTTTGCGATTTGAGGTAGCTTGACGCCTTCATCATGTAACTTGCCTATGCTGTGCAAGATCTCTATCCCGAAGTCTCCATCTTTAAGTTCTCCACTTCGTATTATTTCTCCTCGAACGAGTGCGTGACTTCCTTCCCTTTGTCTGTTCGTCCACACGCTTATCTTCTCGATTAAATTCTTCGTCAGCGTTGCCACTCGCTTTTCTCTTATTTCGCGGCGCTCCTTTTCGTATCTTGCCAGCTCCTCGCGCTGTTCCTTCGTCAGACCTTCTTTTTACCCTTCGCGGATGGGTCGGATTCGGCCTCGCGAGGTGCTGCCTGTACTCCTCATCGCTCTTGTCCATGATAGCCTGCCTGATCGGCGTCCTCGCGCCGTCGCTGCGGGACGGGGTATCAGCTCCCGACGGCGTGTGCAAAAATCCGCTACCGCTGCCACCGGCCTCCTGATCCTTCTCCGCGGCGTACGCTGGTGCGCGGCGACCCGGACTTCCGCCGGAGTGCGGACCAGCAGCCGTCTTCTTATCCTCGGGGGAATCCGTGCGCGCGGTAGCAGGACCAGCCCCACCGGGCGGCGTTTCGTAGCCGGGCGGCGTCGGTGATGCGGGTCCGGGTGAATGCGGCGGGTGCTGCGACTCCTGGTGCGCCTGCGCGGCCGCCTGCGCCTTCTCGACGTCCTCGGGTCTTCGGGTCGACGTCTCGCATGGTTATTTCCATCGTCTTGGTGAGGTCTTTCATGAGGATATTTCTCCGATCCTAGTTCGTTATCATGGAGCTTTTTTTTAGTAGTTGTTGATGGTAAGTTTGAGGGAAATAGGTCAAGTAAGGTCTCACCAGTCAACGAACGCCTCTCCACCGAATATCATGCTGAAAAATTCGGACGGGTCCTCTAGTTCTACGTTAACATCGTGAAAAATTTCCCTTAAGGTAAGCTATAAAATTTCGCTGGAGTAAGCTGCTCACCGAAGCCTCCGTCGGGTACAGCCTTGTCCTTGCCGAACTTGTCATAGTGTGCTCTTAGGTCCTTGTTGCTCAGAAACTGTAATCATATCTCGTCAGTAACTATTTTCTACATCAACGGACGTTGTAGCGCCGTGGTCATCCTAAGTGTAAGCTGCGTGGGTGGGGGAGGGCTGATCGCTTCGTACCTTGATAAGCTTCGGAAATCTGAGGGACGATAAAAGTTAGCTTCCAACATCCTTTAAACAGCACGTAGAACCCGAATAAACGAACCTGCTGAACTTCTCGTGCGCGGTAGCATCTCCGGGGTTCTTGTCAGGGTGGTGGGTGATCGCCAGCCTCCGGTACGCCTTCTTGATCCAGCTCCGTCGCGGTAGGACGAACGCCGAGACGGTCGTAGTATTCCGTATCTACCGGCGGCGGCATTTTTGCTTTGAGGTAAGTTGTCGTTAAAAGGAAAGGTTGTCTATTGGAAGAGGTTCTGAGGGTGAGGATAGTCGTGATGTAGTTGTCTTCTAGTGGTTCGTGGATGTTTTGGAAAAAAGATTCTAGATGAAAGAAGGTGGGATGATAAGGCTCCTTGTAAGAAAATTTTGTGTGCTTAGAGCTGAGAAGGCTAAAGAAAATTAGTTGCAGTATTATTATTATTATTATTATTATTATTATTATTATTTTTCTCTCTTTGGGCCCATTTGATGTCATTTTGTATAAGCGTTACGTAGACGGTGCTTATTTATTATTTTTTTATTTTTCGGTGGTCTTCGGCAATGACTACTGTACTTTTCTTACAAGCTTGGCTTTGGCGGCTACTTTTTTTGTCGCCTCACATGCATGCGAGCTAAGCCTTGTCATCTTGAGAAGCTTGCGACTGCCCCCTGGCGCTGATGAGGTCAAGGCTGGGGGACACATTTTCACTTGCGAAAGATTGAGCGAGATCGAGATTCAGAAGTTTGGCAAGGTGTTCTAGAATCGTCAAACTCATATCTTGTTCATTCTGCTTTGTTTTCAAAACTACTCTATATTCGTGACAGATGCCAAAAACAGGTCAACTATATTTGATTCCTTCAATTCGCCGTTGAGTGTACACCGAAAAAAAAAAAAAAAAAAAAAAAAAAAAAAAAACTAAGAAAAGAAATATGGAAGAATGGCTTCACCAAACTAAAAAAATATACTCTACAACTCCTCTATTTAACCCCCTTCTCCTTCATCCTAATGAAGCACTGCTCGTACGCCTCGTGGACTTCCGGGACGGTGTAGTCGTACTCCTTGAGCTTGTTGACCAGCTTCGTGTGTCCAGCTCGCAGTTACTCCTTCCAGCTTTAATCACTTTGCTCTGCTCTTCTACGTGAAGTTCGCCAGGTGAAATCGGGCCGGACGTGCTTCTTGAAGAGCGCCAGGACCTCGTTGTGCGAGATCGCCCCCGGTTGGTGAAATTGTACACGCCCGTGTCGTTGTGCTCGGCCATGAGGATGGATGCCGGGAGGAGGTCGGTTAAGAGGGTGTTGACTATATCTCGCGAACATAGAACATCAATATCAAAGAAGAAAGATAAATGGAAAATGGAGAAGGGGGGGAGGATTTGGGTGTGTCCTTACATTCGGGATATCAACGACCTTCTCGTACTTCGCAATCTTCGTCACGAAAGACCGCGGGTGCAAATCGTCCGACACCGGCATCCTAAGCCTGATACCAGGACATTACCGTACGACTTCATGATATCTTCAACCCTCGACTTGGTAAACGAGTATACGATCCCGAAAAGTTCGCGGGGCTTCTTCCGTGAATTTCGCGCCGCCGATGGGGTGCGCGTCGTCGTAGTGGTATATGCAGCCAGTGGCGAAGACGTGCAGTGGATGTTGCGCAGGTAGCAGCAGTCGGCGAGGTTCATGGCGCCGATCACGTTGCTGCGGATCGTGGCTTCTTTGTTGTCTTCGCACCCTATAAAGCAACGATGAAACGAGAATATTAGGCATCCAAATTGAAAAAGTTTAGGTATTAGTGGTTAATATGAGGAGCGTACATCGACGTTAGGGCGTCCCGTAACGCCAGCCGCGTTAACACGTGCGTCGGTTGACCGTGTCGAGCGTCTTCAGCACGGCCTCGCGGTCTTCCATGCGGACCGTCGTCGTTTCGACGTTCTTGCCCTGTGACTTCAGGAGCTCATAAAGATGGCTGTAACGACGAGATGCATATTAGAAACAACCGAAACATTGAATGAAACGGTATATTGAAATTGAATGTATTTTACCCGGCAACCTATATAAGCCCTGTTAGCTACGAAGCTTTGAATAGCCAAGAGGAGCTGAAAAAAAAAAAAAAAAAGAATGAGGAACGCGAGAGTAAAACTTACCCAGCCATTTCCTCCCCAGATCAAGAACTTTGTCCCGGAAGTTTCGTAGAGTAGAGGTTAGTAATTGGCGAAAGAATGGAGAAGTATTGATTGGGACATTTTTTATTCGATATTGGGATTTTTGCAGGCAATAAGGTGGCGAATATCGAATATGGCCTTTTTTGCTTATACAGGCGAAGATACAGAGCAGGATAACTTATGATACAGCACTAGTTCGAGGTTTTTAAACTCACCTTGTGTGTAGATTGAGCCATTTTTTGATGCTTTTTTCTAGAAATTGAACAAGCTGTTCTGTTGTCCCCTTAGGTCTTCGAATATTGAAATATCTATGGTTTCTCGAAGACGGATGGACCCCTTTTTGCCTCTGATGGTGATTGTAAAATGTGAAAAGGTCGACGTGTTGTCGTGTCACGTAAGGGGGAAACGTTGAGAGGTTTAGGTTAAGCTTCTCATGAGGAATGCTGGGCCTCGGCATTTTTCGTTGTCTAATTCCCTTGCTTTGCAGCTGCAGCTTAAACAAAACCCCTATACATGCATTCCCATAGCTATAGCTAGCTAGGGATAACGCCGTAGAATTCCTGGTATGTATATTCCTCCGTGCTTTCTATCCATTTTTATCTTGAACTCCTTTCAACCAGCATCATCCAAGTCGATATCGAAGACAGGCGATTTTCAAAATCGAAGCTTTCGAAAAAGTCGATCAGCCTGCAATGAAGGAATCTTCGCCGCGCCTACAATCAGGTTCAACATCTTGGCAACCATGCAGCCTTTCGATTTTTCCCGCTTGGGGAAATCGCTAAAAGCTTCCGCCACGCTAATGTGGGGGCTTTTTTCCGCACCATTTCCCTTTTTTTCTATTTTCTAAGGCGGACAAAACTTTTCCAAGACAGCAGCGGGCAGCATTCCACGAATCTTCTTCTTCCGTCTCCAGCGATCAGCCAAACCTGGAGCCCACGTTGGTCACGGAGCAAGAAAGCCTTTTCGACCTTTTGATTCGGCGTTGATCTGGAGAGCAAGGCTAGATGCGACAAAGCTAAGCGCTTTTTTGCAATGCGGTCCCTGATTAGGAACCTAAGCCTGATTCCGGGATTGGAGCCCCTAGCGACAAAAGCTATTTTCAGTGTGCAGATTGGGTCGAAAAGAGACCTTCTCGATGCGACATGTTCTGGAAAGGGACCTTTCAGCTAGCTTCCTCTGCTTCGAGCGAGCTTTCGTCAATCTAGACAACGGGCATCTTGGAATAAATGCTGCTCTTTGCTTCGCCTTGAGTACGTCGGCTATCGGAACTGCTGACGTTCCATAACCGCGTCGTATAACAGTACCAAAGACGAAAAAAAAAGTGCGATTTTGGCTCCCTCTTTTTTGACAATGGTGCGGCTCACCATCCGTAACGCGAAAGACAATCGACACTCAGACGCTCACAAGATTGATACGAAATTAGGAAGTCTCAGACTCTCAGTCGTCCTTGTTGTGAATTCCCTTTTCCTTTCTAATTGGAAATACTTTAATACTATCTCCCTTTTTATTTTTGAAATTAAGCAAAGAAGTGGATGTTTACGATGAGTTCGGATGGAGTCTGGGATAGGTAACGATCTAGCTTCGAAATGTCAGCAACAAAGAGCAACCGAAGCTACTTGGCTGCCCAATGAAGTCAAGAAATCTAAATCATTGGAAATGCGGTCGCCTGGGATTGAACTTATGATTTGATACCCTTTTTTTCTCTTGATCTCCCCCAAATAGCAAATATGATGCAACCTCATACCCAGTAGAATCCACCCCCTTTTTTTCTTCTTCTTACTACTAGTAGCGACTTTTGCGATTTCTTTGTAATACTTCTGAAAAAAAAAAAAAAAATTTACAAATCTACCTCCTCTGTACCTTCCAGTCTTCTTCTCTTTCTTGCCTTCTTTCATCTATCTATTACAATAATATCTCCACGTTTTTCTCATTTGCTTTATAACCCTTTCTCTTCTTCGAATGTTCTAGCTCTTGTCCTTCACAATCCTTGAAGATCTTCTGCTTTTTTTTTTTTTTTTTTTTTACGTCGCAGCACGGGACCAGGGAACCTTTTTGGAATTGAATCAAGTATGTTTTAAAAGCCTTGGAAACAGCCACAATTACATGAAGCAGGAATAAATAAAAAATAGGACAAATAGCTTTGACAGAAAGGTGCTTCGCATAAGTATTACAAAGAAAGACACATTTCACGACTTTATATATCCTTCTTTATTACACCAAGACGCTTCTTCATTTAACAGCATTTAAAAAGCCGTTTTGACATTAAACTATCATCATCATCGGCTAAGCTACAAGCTACTTCTAGATTTAAATCTAAGCTTGGTGGTGAGTTTCATCGACCGTATGGAAGTCATTGTCCCCCCACCTGCGTGCCGAATCCTCGCTCTTTTTATTTCGTGGCCCACCCACATCTTTAAGATTGAAAAAAAAAAAAAATAATAAAATAAAATAAAAAATAATAAAAAAAACTTCCCGTAATACTGCCGTTTCACTCTTTTAAAGCTTTTTGTCTCCCCCAACCTCCCAAACTTTTAAACGATCCCATCTCCAGACAATTTTAGTAATAAATAAGGGGAACCTTTTTTTTTTTTTTTCTATTTCAATCTTCAGACAAAACATCTCTTACATCTCCACTTCCTTTGGATCGCTAGCTTTTCAGCCTCTCGGGCAACGACTCATTGGACCTGGTCGCTTAACTAACTGATTCACGATATCGAATTTAGAGTCATACGGGCGGAAGGATTTTCGGAGTGGTGGGACGAGATATATATATATAAGAGGTGGACAAGAGAAGAAAGGGAAGGGGGGAGGATTTTATCTGGGGCGGAATTACTTTTTTACGACCTTTTTCTTTTCTTTCGGAGTCATTTACTCTATCTGAACACCGTGGTTATCCTTACAAAAAAATAGAGAGAGAGGTATTACAAGCCGACAAAATCGCTACTAGCTGCAGTTGCTGAACACTGCTGCAGCCTAACTAGCGTTACACCATTCTCATTCTACATCTGTTAGCTACTGCAATGCTACGTTACTACGCTATACTGTAAAAAGAACGACAAGGCAAAAGGCGACCAAAAGACAGTAATAATGAGTACTGCAACCATGCATCCCCTTCGAGGGAAAACAGCTCAAATAACGGATTGTAAGTTGTAGGCGCTCCGTGGTGCTTCTAATTTCGCTTCATTTTCTAGTTTTCGGTTATTTTTTTTTAATAAAGATGTTCAATAAAGTTGGATTTGTTTTCGCATAAGCTAATTCGAAATGTCCATCGGCTTCAAACAGCTCCAAAGGCTCGCCGTCGAGCGCTCAAGTACAACGTAAACGAGCTGCAGACCTCGTCGACTACGACCGCCGCCTGCACCCTCTCCGCCACCGAAGCCGTCGACGCTGCAGCTCATCGCCGACCACACCGCCTTCACGACCTCGATCGGCGAGATCAAGAACTTCGTCGCCGATAGCGCCGTCAAGATCACCGTCCCGTTTTCGATCCTCGACTCCATCGACCTCCTCAAGCGCGGCAGCGACCCCGAAATGTTAACGCGAGGGAGACGGTGCGCTGGTTCGACAAGCTTTTCCGGCATGGGAACGGGACCAAAAGGGTGTGAGGATGCAAGGGAAGGAGGAGATTACGGACGTGGGACGAGTGTCTGGAGTGGTATAACCCGCCGCCGAGCTCCGCCGAGATGCAACCGCTCGAAAACGGCTTCGCGAGCCCGCTTGGCGATGACGGAGTCGATGATGCTGCAGGCGACGGAGATGATGGAGCACACGTCCATTTCGCCGCCGAAGAGCCCGTCGATGGCGGCGCAGAACAACCTTACCCCTCCGTCGGATCTAGGGGTAGCGCCGGAGCTGAAGGGAAAGCGGTAGGAGTTAAGCGCGCGAACACCGCTCCGTTGTCTAACAGGCCGCCGAGCCCCAGCTCGCCGCTCCCGCGCCCGACGTCCCCGCCGCATCCAACCCATCACAACTGCGCGCTGTTCTGCATCCACAACGCCGACACGAGCGAGATGTCGAAGGTCTCCAACGGGGTCACTACCTCGTCACCACAACCCCGAGACGTCGTACTGGGCGAAGAGGTTCAGCATCCCCGTGCTCAACATAAGAGCTGGCGCATAAAGTCCGCGACGAGGCGAGGGCGTACAAGGAGAAGAAGCGCGAGTACGAAATCATCAGCAGAACCGCAGCAACGAAAACGACAGCAGCGCGCGCGCGCCAGCAGCGACGGCACGGGCGGTGTGCACAGGGCCAGGCACGGCCACTCCTTTAGCGAAGGTGGTAACCGTAGGAGCTTCAACAAGGCAGCCGAAGAGCCACACACGCCCGGACACAGCGGCGGCGGCGGTAGTGGGCGACGCCGTAACAGGAGTAATCAGAACGCCAACAACTTCAGCACGTCTCCGCGCGGAAACGGTAGCGGCGGTGGCGGGGGGCGCGGAGGAGGTAGTATGAGCCTCGCGCAGCGCGGCGGTCACCACGCCAGTTACGGCCGCAGCAATACAGTCGGAGCGGCCCCCAATGAGATGCTGTTTCGAGAAGAGCAATTCGTTCCCGATTCGCCGAACTCTTCCGGATTCCGGACCCGCGACGAGCCCGAGACGTCCTCGGCCGCGATGCCAACCGCGGCGTCGCACGCGGCAGGGGTAAACTCTGGGTCCCGACGTGAAACGGAATTTTACGCAAATTTTCAAATGGGAAATTTCAACTCATGCTCAAAATAATAATTGAGGTCTTTGATAACGAGACCGTCAAAATCGCGAGTCTTTTTCGGGTTCTACTTTGAACGTAAATCGCACAATCAACCCCTTCGACAATCCAGAAACATTAAAAAAAAAATATCCTCCATCATGTTTATAGGATACAGAAAGTGTCTTCGTAAAAACATCGATGGTGGAATAATTTTTTTCCAAAAAGTTTCGCCTTATTTTTCAACGCCCAGCAATGACCTTTCATCAACAACGAAAGCAGCGGAATGATCAGAGGAGGGAAATAAAACTGTGGTTCTTGGATTATCAAGGAAAATAGGGGGATTGGAAAGAAAGAGATGAGATTTTTAAAACTATTACTTAAGATCGACATGTTACGACGAAGTAAACTCCGTGCTTTGCCAAATTTGGCCACTGGAGTTTCTACTTCATATTTCTTTTAACAAAAAAAAACATCGCTAATACTGTTTTGTGCTTGTTATTGGTTATTGATGTTTCAACGCACCGTATGTACGTAGGCTACTCAGTACCTTTTATCTTCAGATCGTAAGGGACAGAGTTGACTACGAAGGAAGCATCCCTCCTGATTTTTACCTTTGTTTATTCAAAGAAAAATGTATTTTTACCAGAATGCCTTCAACGAAAACAAAAAAGAAATAAAATAAAAGAATTCAACATTCGAGAAGTAGCAAGGTCAGATCGCATTAGAGCTCGCAAGAGCATTCAGTGATGAGAACTAGAACAGATACTAATAACTAGATTCCGATCATTATTTTTTGAAAAGGTCTATGACTGCGACTGTCTATTGCTATTTCAGGAGAACCTAGTAAGATATATATCTCTCTTTTTTTTTTTTACCACGTGAAATGCCAGTGCGCTCGAATATGTAATAATAGTGCCTTCCCCCCCCCCCCCCTTATGTTTTCTAACTATTACTACCTATTCACTGATTTCTTATATATCGTATTTCACCCTACTCTTTCCTTTCGTTCGAGGCTTTTTTTTTCTTTCTTCCTTATCCTTTTATTTCATAAATTTAAGAGAAGGTTGCTATGCATGCTGCAAGGTAAAGGAGAACGGGGTAAGAACGGGGTCCTTTTCTGATTCCGCCGTTGAATTGAAGAAGCATGAACGAATTAGCGGAATATATATCCTGGGAGCACGGTATGTTTTATATATTTACTTTCGGTTTCCTATCGTGTTCTTCTAATATAATGTAACATGACATAAATTTGTAAATGGAGTCAACACTAACTAACTTGCTTCCTGCCCAGATCGTTCTGCTCAAAGGCCTGCCCACAGCCTACGTGAATGGATATTGACCAGAGCTTGCACAATCCGGACCTAAAACAAGCTGCGGAAGGATGCTGCAGTGTGATGGTACCTTGCAGATTGTACGCCAGATACATTCGTAACGTTGGAAAATGGAACACCGTGGGCGTTATACAAGCAATCTCACCTAAAAAAGAGCAACTTTGGCGACAAAGTCCTCAGTCGAGATTATATATAGGCCCTTTTGGGCGTGGGAAGAACAAGCGTCCTGCGCGTGAGTCGACTAGTCGCTTGAAAAAATATACGAAGGCTGATTGTTTTAACTCTAGATATACATCATACTTTTATTACGCGGTTTGTATAGGTCATTTCCTTATTCCTAGTGCCGTCTATGAGTTATTTCGAAATTTTGTGTTATGCGGTCCCGTAGCTCGGGTGCTCCTCGAGAGCTAGACCTTACAGATAATGCAGAGACATTCTTGGGCCACAAAGAAAAATATAACGAGAAAATAATTACAAAGGTCGAATCCTTACATAGGGATAAACGACGGCCCCTTGGGCCAGTGCCTTCCTTAATGAGGACAGTCATTCTGCTAACCGAAGGAATGGAGCCATTTTTTACCCCGTCGACGCATTGCAGCACCCCATGTTGCTTGGCTGATGGCGCAAAACTCAGATGGGGGCGGCGAACACAGTGCGAAGCACATATTCAAAGCTCTCAACAAACTTGCTGAGGGAGCAACCTATGGGGATAGATACCGCGGAATAAAACGATGGAGAGCACGAAAAGCATGCGGACGTTTAAGACGTATACGAGTAAAGTATCGACGATGTTTAGCTGGACTAGCCGGGAAGTCCCCATAATTCTGGACGACCCGAGTAAGAAGTCCCTTTCTGCTTTGATTGCGGACAGCATGTCAGGGGAGAAGTTTGAGCTCCCCGGAATCCATCGAGATTAAGAACTGCCCAAGGCACGCGTAGACAAGGCGGGACGTTGTTAGATTTAAAGGTTCCGATATCGGCAGTTACAGGGAACGGGTGGGGCAGGAGGCGCTAGAGTGATCCCGAGAACAATTATATACTTTTGTTCTAATCCTAGATTTAATATCTTGACTCTATATAGCTACTAATAAGTAAAATATCTTTTTCTTTTTTTAAACTTTCTCGATCCTTGAATTACTTGATAAGTTAAAATATTTTAAATAGGGAGAAACAGATAATGCTAATGTGGTATAAAAGATGCTAACGGCACGGAGCATAAAAATTGTAATGCCCTTTTGACAAAAAATTAAGATATAAGAATAAAGGTCCGCTATTCATCAATACCGAATATTTTGCGCTAGTAGGGTTTAGTCTCGTATCTTAGTATTAATAATCGGTATTTATATTTGGACGTCTCAGCCGACAGAAGTATTGATAAATCCTCTCATAGCTAGTAAACCCTATGAACAAGTATGGGTAAGGGACGAGGGCACGGGGATTAGTATCTTCGTATATGTAGAAAAGAGTAAGAAACACTAAAAATTACCTTAGAAAATTAGAGATATAGATGTCTATAGGGGTTCCAAGCGTTCTTTAGCCTCCTAACTTCATAATTCGGGCAGAGCTTCTCTAAAATATTTTAGTATTATTTAAGTTATCTAAATATCTAACATTAATATTATAAACGCACTAAGAAACCTATACCCGGGGGCCTCCCAATCAATTAATTTATCAACTTGAAAGTATTTTTGTATAGAAAAGGTAGAAGGTAAAAAGATTTTAAAGACTAAACATTAGAATTCACATAACCATAAAATCTAAATATATAAAAATATAAGTATCTAGTATTAAAACTACTATACCGTATAGAAGGCATCGACTTTATTATTAACTAAGTAAAAGCCCTCTCTTGGATAATAACCTCTAAAAAAATTTACTCTATAGTCTTTGTAACCCGCTAGATATATATTCGCCGGCTTATCTGTATATGTATTTTGTATAGCCTATAGTACTTTTCCTTATTCTATTAAGCGTATAGCCTTTAGGATACTTTAGCTTCCCCTTTTGTAACGGCTATAGTTACTGTTATCCCTACGGTACTTATTACGGTAGTAGTAATAGTTGCCTTTAAAAAAGTCGGCGGTTTAGGTTCTAGGTAATTTTCTAATGGTAGTTACGGAGCATTAATATAGAATAAAGGTTTATTTTATAATATTTTATTTCATTAAGGCTTATACCTGATAGATAAACTTCAGGGATTATTGAAATATGAGATATAATATCAACGGAGGCGAAAAAAAAGTATATAGTCAAGAGGAGTAGTACGTTCTTAAACTATTTTTTTTTTTTTTTAGCGCCTTTGTTCACTTTGAAGCGCAATATAGAAGATACATCTACTTAGATTTTAAGAATATAAATATTATTATTAGATTCTTCCATCGAGAAACATAAAAGAAGGGCTTATAGTAGTATATATTGCTTATGCAAAAACGGCTAGATACCCTAAAACAAAAGAACGTCTTATGTCGGTTCTCAGAAAAAGGTAATCCTAAAAATTCTATATCTCCGTAAATTGCACTTCTTGGCTTGCGTGTGGCAGCTTTTCTAAGAGGCTGGAATGGGTTCAGTTGCACAAACAGTCCCTTAAATGGTGAGATAGGCGACCTTGGCGTTCTTATTATTGTCCATGAGCAGGTCTCGGTAAAGAGCGAAATAGATCGACAAGGCCAAAAATATCAATGCTCATGGTGCGGTGGACCCAGATCCAGCCTCGCCAAGAGATGAAGGCTTGTGATCATCCAACAAAAGAGAAAAATAAAATGAAAGTAGTGCAAAGACTGGTAATTTGGCACTTCCAATTCCGACAAATGGATGCCAAGCCGCTAAAACCGGCATCCCTCGCTTCGATGTGCAAGTCTCAATCTGGCACGTCCAGTCCGGCTAAGTCGCTCAAGATTATCGCGTTCGGGCCACAACGGAGTAAAAATGTCGGTGTGATGTTTGGGTATCCGTTGTCGAGGGATCGAGTTCTTCTTGGGTGTTTGGCGTTGATTTACGACCAGGAAAGTCAACCCTGGCAGCGTCGCTTTAGATCCGTGATTTCTTGACCTGTCCGCGTTCGTTAGCGCTATACAGAAGCGTTGGCTCGAGAAAACCGCATTACACTTACTCCAGAATCCAGAAGTAACTCGGAACCAGTCTAAACGTTCCAACGTGCCGCCTGACCAATCTATACGCCATGGCTGTTCCGCTTATTCTTGTGCCTTGTCGCGTACGTACATATATTTATCGACAATGCACCAGAAACTCCATAGCATCAAATCTAGGCCGGAGATATAATATGCTGAAGTCATGTTATGCTAAATATCAATCTGCAGCAACAAGAGTAATTAAAGGCTCCGTGGTACATATATCATACAATGATAGTGTGTATGCACGTTTCACGCCTGATTTTGGACGGTAAACCTCAGAAAAGTATGAAGAGAAGGCAGGAAACGCGGGTGGTACTCAAAAAACTATTATGAATCATTTCATCTACAATATTTTACTACTCGACAGATTCTCCCATTGGGGCCAAAAATGCGTCTTCAAAGGCGAAATATCCATATTCCCGGGGCAAACTACAGGTTGACAAGTACCTCCGCAAGCCTCCAGTCCTCAGGTTCATCCCATCTGTTCTCACAGCTTGCCGGCTCTGTTCAATGGAGGAACATGCATAGTCCAGCCGTGTAGCCTTCCCAAGATCCATAGTCACCAAACCTCCATGCAACTCACTACGCAATAGATTTAATGACTGAGGGTCACCCCTCCCTTTCCCCTCAAGATATCCAGGCCCTCAACGAACCGTTACTCTTTTCATGCCCTCTCCACGATACAACGCGCTCGCGCGTTGTCAAAACATTTCCAATATTTAGTAAATAAATTCCCAAATGTTCATAGTGGCTGATGTAATTTCATTTACTCGACAAAAGTAACAATCTACATGATTCTAACGTCAACTATCTCCCAAAACCACTCCAACAGAGACGACATGATGCCCGCTGACATCAATCCTACGCGAAGCACACAGGATTATTTCCAGAGGTACCGCAAAAGCTGCCCTCTGGACAACAATCTCCAAAATAGTTAACCGGGCAGGCGAAAATCCCGCCGGAAGCTTGGGGTGGAACATCAGTGCAGTAGGTTCCGGCGCCGGAGTACAGCACTTGCCAGCACTATTCAGAGTAGAACCGTCTGCACAACTGACGGCGGCCTTGCTGGGCGACGGGAACAAGCGGGGGTGATGTGCTGGCTCCTGCCAGGGCAGCACCACTCCCTCCCGTAAAAGTCAGTGTAAGGGTTCCTGCCGGAGGGCAGGGCTGATCGGGCGGCGGTTGGATGGGGTCGGAACATGTTGGGGTTTCTTGAGTACAGCATTTTGACCCGTTCTGTATCGTGCCTTGGGGGCATGCGCCTGGTATCGCCTTGGTACGAGCTATTTGAGCTGAAGTAAGGCCCGCAGCGAGGGTGAAAGGACGGCGATGTTTTTGGCAAGCATAATGGGAGCTTGATGGGATGAAATCGTGGTGGATTTTTCTGGAATATTGTATTTTGTGTAGTGCGTCTGGCACAGGCTTAGAACATCCAGGAAGAAGGAATTGGGGATGATTTTTATACTATAGGACGCACACACAAGCTCGACTGTGAACCGACCGTTGACGTCACCCCTCTCCGGTTCGAAGATATCGTTACAATGAGAACGTAGACTCACAGGGCTAATTTGAGCTGAGCTATTTGAACGGAAAAGCACCTATGAGAATCAAGAAAAGCGAGCCAATAAAAACCGCTCGACGCTCGCGTCGGCGTGAATACGCGATGCTTAGCTGACCCACCCCACCTATTTGGACCCCTTTTTTTGGTCTAGCTGTCGAGGCTAGCCAGGGTAGGGAAGCCACAAGGGCTCCCAAAAACCTATAAACAGCAGTTCTAAAATTGCAACTGTGTTGGTGTGACAAACTCTATTACTCTACTCTATAATAGTGGCTGAGACACCTATTTAAACGAGTGTCTTAGACCTCGGGTGTAATAACAACCCAGAGCATTTAGCGTGGGCCAAAACGACTGGTACAACAATTTCTGACCAAGGTAAGAAATAAAATTAACACCTCGAGAAATCGCTAAAATATTCTTTTTTACTACTACTACTACTATAAAAAAATATGTAAAATCTTGGAGAATTTAATCTCTATTATATAAATAACCGTATCTCCATACCTTTGTTTTTTATAATATAAATTTATAGATTTAAACGATTTATTTAATAAAAATAAATATAATTATAAAATAAATTAAAAGAAAAAAAAAAAATTAAACTTGTATATATATGTAACGGATTAATACTTAAAAAGACTTCAGCTTTAGCGTCGTAGGAATATAATATAAAGCTTGACGAAAGGTAAATTAAAAGGTACTAAGATACTTTAAAAGCTAAATGAAAAGAGATTTACTATATAAAAGCTAAGTTACTATTATATATATATAACTTATTAAGTTAATTAATTAAAGAGCTAAAGAATAGCTCTAGCTTTTTTATAACTAATTATATTAGCTTAAAAGAGATTAAATCTATATATAATCTTTTAGATATTAAATAAGAGGTTTAAAGTATAAAGATATAATATATAAGTATCTTATAAAAATAAATAAAATCTAAGCTAAGAGCTAGTAAATTATAAATTAATAATATTCTTTAGCGCTATACTTATATAGTATTAACCTTACTACGCTTTTAATAAAAGCGCTAAGCTATCCTTATTATACGTTAATATATTATATAATAGTACATACCCTCTGCGTAGACTTTTGTGATAAGTCAGGTCGGGTTAGTAGTGGCGACCCGATAGGGTAGTATGGGCGGGTTAACACCCCCTCGGGTCGGCCCGACCCACCTGATATTAAATACCACTGTAGCCATATGTGTAAGTATTATTAAATTAAGGAGTCTGGAGAGTAGAGAGACTGTCTTCTTAATATAAAAAGCATTATAGCATTACTATAAAAATTATTAATAATTTATTAAGCTTAACTATACGTCTTAAACATCTTAAAAAGCCTTAATTATAATAATATTATATATTTATAAAAATACTTTAGCTTAATTATAATCTTCGAGCTATATAAAAGATTTTATAATTTATATTTTATTTTTATAATTCTAAGTCATTTCTATCTTAAAATAATAGAATCGTAGTATTAATATTACTTCTCTAGCTTTATTAAAAGATTAAAAATTGATGTAATATTGCGAAAAATACGTATTAAAATATTCGGGGGATTATTTTATGCGGCTATGACCTTAAGTGGCGAACCTCCCCTTTACTGTCCCGGCAGCAAGGAAGTAGCGTTATATAGAATTAAACCCGGTTAAGTACAATTCACTGATGGTACTTACTTGAAACTCCTTCAAAGAGCTAAGTCTATCTCTCCTAAACTCCTTAACATGTATATTTGTCTCGAAGTTAAGAACTTGACGAGTATTAACGTGTTGACATTCTCCAAAAAAATACCGTTTACCTCTCATAAATTATAACAAGTCGTCGGTATCCTATTTTCGCTGTTGCGCTCGAGGCGGTCTTTAATGCGATGCCGACAGAGCCCGGAACTTTAACTGGACTTTGGTTTTTCTCGTTCCGCCGATATAAAGTAGCAGCTATTGAGGGACTATAAATGTTTTATTACTCTAATCTCTATCTACCTTTTCTACTTCCACTTTCATTAAACTGTTCCAATAAAGGAGGTTTTTTTTTTTTTTTTTGGATTTGGTGGTCATGTTTTGGTGGTCATGTAGGGCAGCTACAACCTTTTGAGGGTTATCATTATTAATTTTGGCATTTTTGCATTTGAAGAAGATTTAGATCTTCTTAACCACCTGTACTTTATTTAATAACCAAGATTGCGGTCTTCGTCCATTTTTCATAACGTATAGAACTGTTGAAGTACTCGGTTTATTGATCTAATATTCCATCTTGTATATCATCTTTAGTATTATTCATTTAAGCCTGAAAGGTTGTTTGACTGGCGTTGGCTTTATGTCTAAAACGTGTGTGCGACGCGAGAGAAGCTCTGCGCGTCGCCCATTTTCAATCATCCTTGAGCATCCTACAATTTAGTGATGGGAATCGCTATAGCGTTGCTTCTCTCGTTAGTGCTCCTTATCAATCAAATTCAACTTGTAGGTCGTATTCAAGATGTCATATATATCAGACCATCCACGATGAGCGGTATATCGAAAGATGTCCGTGGATTGCGATCCGTCTGGGAAACTAATGAGGTATTCCTTCGCGTGAAGTGCGTCTTGGTTTAGCGTGGAATACGTACGCGTTAGGCTGGATTTATTTTTCGGTCTTTTTTCGCTGCCAGTGATTTTACAATTGATATCTTAGCATAGCACGGATAGTGAATATGAGATTTATGCGATTCCTTTCCTCTTGTTAACAGATTTAAATTTTAGTTTCATTGTCTATGCTCTTTCTGTATATGCTCCTGTTCTTCTTTATGAGTGTAGAAAAACCAAGTGCAACTCCTGATAATACGACGTGAATATACTACAGATGTATGCTGCATATTATCCTCAAGGTCATATACTCCCGTGTGTGTGTAAAAACCGCAAATTCTTTTTTTGGCGAATGTCTCCGTATTCGTATTGAATAGCTCACAAGTAACTCATTAAACATTGATATCTCCGCCATGGCAGGGACGCGATTACTGACTAATTATCTCTAAGAAGTTTTGTTATAATAGTCAGCTCTCGTCAGGACGATAAATCAAATTACTACCTAGGTATATCCTTATTAGCAGAACGCAACTAAGGTTCCCTCCAAGCAAATATAAACGTCGCTGTGCCCAGCGTAATACTATTCCTATGATTAACGATTGCTAGATCAAATTTGTTTAAATTTTAAAACCCAAAGCTTGAATGCATATTTAGAACCGAAGAAATCGTCTCTAAGCTGTTCCAACTCTTCGGCAGGCAGTCTAGAAGGAATGCGTATGTGCGCGAGGAAATGTTGATGGATCCTTTACCGCATATTCTTTGTAAGCTGCGTCGATGATTAATTAATATTACCGAGGTTTGATAATGAGAAGCAGGACGTGCAACCTTCAGCAACTGTTAAGGATTTATTTGAAGATTGAGTTAGATCATAATAATACAACCAGGGTAAGTTAAGCTGGAAATTAATTAGTAGAACTTCATAGGTATACGTATATACTAATAAGTGCAGTTTCAGTAATGATTTTATCCTTGCTACGCATGTCTTATGACAAAAGCGCCTCGCCGAAACAGCTAAAAGCCAATTCTACTAGAAAATCCAGCCACACCCAATCCGGGATGCTCCCAGTTACTGTTTGTTACTGATCATCCTCGCCGTTGTGGGGAGCCCCTGTACCTGGAAACTCTTAAGACCTCTAGGAAGGGGATTGGACAGCACGATTGAGCGTTGAAGACGGCTTGACATCAAAGTGGTATAGCTTGAACAGAACGCGAAGTATCCCGCGCGGCGGAATCATTTGCAATCGATCGAGCTTCGCATTCTCCGCGAACAGATTCCAAAAACAGCTCCGAGTTTCAAATTGCGGCTCTTCACTGCCCCGCTAAAGCAATCTCGGCACGATCGGATCCGGAACAGGAACGAGCCCGGCCTGGTATCCCATATAAACCCAACCGAGGTCCGCCTTCACGATGTCCCGCAGGATCCCCATCGAACCGCAGAAAGTCGGCGCGCCGCTCACGCAGGCCGCCACTTTCTTAGTCCTCACGGTCAAAGACGACCCCGAGGCCACCGCGACCGCGCGGAAAGTCGTCGCGAGCGTCGACGACCTCGCCAAGAACGTATTCATCCGCGACCTCAGCGCCCAATTCGCCTGCACCGTCGGCATCGGCAGTAACGCCTGGGACCGCTTGACGAACCTACCTCGGCCGGCGGAATTACACCCTTTCCAAGAAGTAAAAGGGCAGAGGCACACCGCCGTCTCGACGCCCGGGGATTTACTGTTCCACATCCGCTCCGAGCGGGATTTGTGCTTCGAGTTCGAGCGGCAGCTGCTGGATAAGCTCGGCGACGCCGTTTCCGTCGCGGACGTAACGACGGTTTCCGCTACTTCGACGTCCGCGACCTCCTCGGCTTCGTCGACGGTACCGCGAATCCCGTCGGCCCGGGTGTTCCCGCTTCCACGCTCGTAACGCAGGAAGACGACAGCGCCGCATTGGGGGGTAGCTACGTCGTGGTACAGAAGTACGTTCACGATATGAATGCGTGGGGGAAATTATCTACGGAAGAGCAAGAAATCATTATAGGGCGCACGAAGATTGATAATATTGAGCTCGACGACGCGGACGAGGGGACGCAGCAGTCGCATAAATCGCTGGCGACGATCGAGGGGACGACGGGGAGGAGTATGAGATTTTGAGGGATAATATGCCTTTCGGGTCGCCTGGGGAGGGGGAGTTTGGGACTTATTTCATTGGATACTCGCGGAGGCTGTGGGTTATTCAGAAGATGCTGCAGAGGATGTTCATTGGGGAGCCACCGGGTCTCCACGATCGATTGTTGGATTTCTCGACAGCGCTGACGGGAACGTTTTCTTCGTGCCGTCTGCGAGTTTGCTAGCTAGCATTGAGACAGACTGAAATCAGAGCAATAGGGTTTTTTCTATCTCTTTAATCTGGTTAGCTACCTATAATTTACAAAGGAGATACCAAAGAACTGCTTTCTAAAAGGTGCATCAAACATCCCATTGCTATACATACTCGGACCAAAATGTTCATCTTCACTAGAAAGACAACCTTGAACCTCAATTAATACAACGGATAGTACGACGACTTTAGCGCTGATTGCAGACTCAAATTTTATGGCGGGCTACGCAGTGGAGCTTGTCATCACTAAGAAGTCTTATGTACCCCCATAGCGGTAACGGACAGCTACATGACTCAATCCATCAAAGTAAAAAGGACAACTTCGTTATGAGACGCACTGCCTGTTGTTTGTATTTTCTTCGCATATATCAGGTGAACCATCTCAAAAACTACCGTTTTATCGTCGACACGCCGTCGCTTATCCGCACCCTGGATTTTCCATCTATTTATCTTTCGTTCCTGGTAGACTTATTGATTGATGTCCTTTAGACATGTACACGTTGGGCAGAGCCATCCTCGATGTGTGAACGACATGCTTTTTTATGTTGTAAGTAAAGGTAAATCGCTTCTTAGCCTCGAAGTCCCTTTATCTCAAGAGCATTATCGTTTTCTTCAAACTTAAACTAACTCCCTGATTATGAAAACATTGTAGTAAAGGATGGCAGAAGTAAAAAACTACTTACTCTTCAATATTTAATTTTTAGAAAATTTAATTCTACTTCGTAATATATCAATATAAATTAGTATATTATGTAGTGGGACGATCTTGGAGACATCGAGAAGGGGAGGAAGATTTAGAAATGTCCTCAAGTTCTCAAGTTCCTGCAGATATAGAAGGAGAGACATCTATGTCGAAGGATTGTATATTATATAAAATTGAGTGTAGTTCTTCTTTTTTCTTCTTCTTCTCTTCCTTCTAGTTAGACGATTCAGGTATTAGTTGCAACATAGTAAAATTTAATGCATGTAATAATGATTTATTATAGTAAATAAAATAGTTATTTATATGAGTCTTGAAAAATACAATAATAGCAGCACACCTGTCGTTCCACTAATCGGGATAAACTTGACGTGCACCCGCAAGACACAAGGCATAAGAACGGGCCAGGTAGATATTTAGATCAAATGGCGCTGGACATCCATAGGCCTCTGCCTAGATCTGCGTCATGTTCCAGATTCTGACAGGTGTTCGTATTCCAGAAAATTCTGAGATTTAAAATTAGAAAGATACTTGGCAGCGTAGGGCTGAAAATGGGGAGTTGGTCTCTAGGCACCTCACCTCACCGAGACCTCGGC
The DNA here is from genome assembly GCA_002224055.1 of Pezizomycotina sp. ARF18. Classification (NCBI taxonomy): domain Eukaryota; kingdom Fungi; phylum Ascomycota; species Pezizomycotina sp. ARF18. The sequence goes on along the minus strand of AZLU01000006.1, from coordinate 119,156 downwards.
AATCTCCACGATCTCAATAGGATCCGCGGAGGAACCCCTGGCTCTGGAATAAACGTCAAGGAGAATTTTTTGAATTACAAGAATTGAGGGGGATATCAAGGTTTTCCCTTTTATCTGTGCTGGGCAATCAGTCAGTTCTGCCGGTTGTTCCGCCGTTTTAGAAATGTCACGTCATATCGTCATAATGCTTATCATGCTCAACTAATGGGTCTAACTTGTTTGAGATCGTTCCACCGACCAAAGCTTTTTATATTAAATACGCATTGATGCTGTCAGCTCGAACCGGCGCTCAATGTCACTATAGCTCGAATTTCATTATCTCAAAAGAGTTTCAATACCAATGGGCCAACCGCATCAGCCCGTTTGATACCTTTGCGGTAGAGCAAGTAAATTTGATTGTAGCTTCCGCGGAGCCCTATGAAAATTCATCGCCAGTGTATGGAGTGGCATGGAGCCGTCGAGGTTTTTGCATATTTTGACATGTAGGCCTTCTGTCTTTGATATCCGTCGGCTCGACTATCCCGATCGATTTGCAACATTGGCAAAAAAGAAAGAAAAAAAAAAGTCGCGGCATAACTAACAGTATTATACGTGAAACTATTCCGGGCCTTGGCCGTTAACGCTAAGCGCGGAGCCTAGGGTTTAGAAGTGTAGAAATGAGAGAATAGACCGAAAGGCTGTTTAACTTGGTCGGCTACCCAAGACGGAGACCCCTCGGGGCACGTCTACCATAATGGCGAAACGGGCCGTAAAGGTCAATGCAACTGGCTGATATTTTCGGCCTTAAGCTCAGCTAAACAGCGGATACTCCACAGGCAGCTAAACCACGGTTCAACTTTGCTCGATCTGCTTGAACTTCTATAATTCTTTTGTGTGTTCTTACTATCAATGATCACTGCCTGCTACAAGGAAAAGGGAATTGGAGCATGGAACAATCCGAAGCTAAAAAATCTATAACTAGCGGGCTGTCCTGTCCTGTTCCTGAGATCCTGTAGATACATACTTATCTTTAGGAAATTTAGAGCTGCTGGCATCGCTGTACTCATTCATTCTTTTATTTAGCTACATTCATTTCTTATTTATTGATAACTGTTTGATATATCTACGCCCCCCCCCAAATCTACGCCGCTCATTAAAACCTCCACAATCTGATAACGTCAAATAGCTCGCGAAAATGGCCTTGAACGTGGGCAGTAAGACAACGGACTTCGTGCTCCTGCAGAAACGGAAGTTAGGACTCTTCACATCCTCCACTGGCGACATTACAAGCGTTTTCGCGCCGAAAGGCGAGTCGCACACCCCGAAGACAGTCGGCCATCATGCCGGTGGCGCCAAATACCTCCTCGCCATGCCGGGCAGTGACGAGGGTACGCAAAAAGACCGAATTGTTAGCATCGGAAACGACGACACCGTCATGGTCTGGGAGGTGGAAGTTAATGGACAAGATGTCTCTTTGAAGCTGCAAAGGCTGTTCCACGGCTTCCATTCCGTCTTCAAGCCTAGCCTCGTGGCCTTTCGGCCCGAGGCCGGTTCTAAGAAACTTCAGGCAGACAACTTCCTCGTCTTCGTTACTGACGACGGCGCCTTGAATTGGTGGGACCTGGACAAGTACACCTCTTTTTCAACTTTGCTAGACGGCTTGGGCTCCATCACCGCCATGGATATTGATTCCGAGCAGGATTTGGTCGCCTTCGGAACCGCCAGCGGGGAAGTCAAGGTGTTGCGCTTGAGCAAGCTCTCCTATATCTTCGAAGGTTCAACAGGAGGCATGGTAAACAAGGTACGATTCGCGCCTCACTTCAAAACCGCAAATGATGTAGACAAAACCAGCGCTACCAGATGGTTGGCTGTCTCATCGTCCTTCGAGTGGGATGTGAAAGTCTGGCAGTTCGATACCACAAAACGGCTCGAATCCTCTCTCCAGGAGTGGAGGTTCCACCCCGGCAACAGTAAGATAGCCGAATTCTGGCCCATGAACGAAGAAAAAGTTCTCGCCGTCTTTGAGAACGGAGGTTATCAAATATTCAACCGCGGCGCATCGGCCACGGAGACTGATCCTGCTTCCGAAACTCAGGCAGTTGGACAATACCTTGGATCTCAGGCGCTGATCGGCGGCGGTAGCCTTAGGGTATACCGAGCTTTGAAATCGGACCAGTTGGTTACCGGGAAGATGTCGGACCTGGGCGATCCCCAACTTAGTAGTCGCACATTTGTTCTCGGGCCATGCCCACAGTCGGCGTTGAAGCTAACAAGGCTTGGATTCTCGCTAGCAAGAAGGCGAACCTGACGGAATTTGAAGTTGACGTTCAGCCGGAGCAACCCAAGGCGGATGCTGCAACCGGTACCGTCACTGTTGCAGCAGCACCTGCGGATATGGTCGATGAACTTCGGGCCGCGGCATCGGCAGCAGTGTAAGATATCTTATCCTGAAGATCTAGCGAAAATGTCTTAGGAGGCGAGATTTGCTAACTAGCTGAATATAGAGAAAAAAACAGAGAGAAAGCCGGAAAAACGAGGAGATAGACGAAAAGAACGCTGAGTGCAATCACGACCTGCAATGGGCCTCGGTCATGGAGCGCCCGAAGGTGTTTCATGACCAAGAACGTCCACAACCGAACCCTTGGGGGGAAACAATGCTGGCGGATCCGCTCCTGGTAGCGGAACAGCTCCTAGTGGTCCTCTGCCGAGTGATCCTCAGAGCGACAAAATTTTGCAAACAGGCTGGCACATCATTTGAGCTGGGAAGTCTGGTTTACCGACCACAAGCAGAGCATCCAGGACGCCGTCGATGTGCTGGGTGGAGAATCCTCCGGCGCCGTTGAGAAGATCCCGCCGAAGGGCAAGAAAGGCAAACTGCCCCGCCTAAGAAAGAAGTCGATTGGAAAAAGATATTCCAGGAGAAGAGCACCGATACCATTGCGGTCGGTGTATCCGCCGATGGGAAACGCATTTTGATCGCCGGGAACATCAAGAAGCGGGACTGGGACTTAACCAAGACCGGCAAGAAGGCCAAAAACCAGGTTCCCGCATCCTCAGGTTACGGGTTCAACGATGGTCGCCACGTAGATGCCATCCGAGAAGCGCTCAAGGCGTTCCCCGAGACGGAAAACATGACGGTCACCATTATCGGGCCGGAGATTGCGCCCCAAAATCCGCAAACTAACGCTGAACGTCACGCGGAAATGCAAATCATCCGCTATGCGAATGACAACGGGCTGGAGCTTCAGTCCATTGGGATCTCGAAGCCGGCTTGCAATAGTTGTGCAGAAAGACTGTCTAATGGCATAGGTTCGAGTGGTTACGATGAGGGCTCGATTTGGCTTAGAAACTGGCAGGACGCTGTGAAGGAAGCAAAGAATGATGTAGAGCGTGCCAACGCACTTGCAGCGGCAGAAGAAGAAGCTTTGAAGAATGCTGCTAATTCCGAGGAGGGGCAGAAGGCCGTAGAGAAGCTTAGGAAGGAAGCAGCTGAAGCCAAGGAGGCTGCGGCTAACGGCACTGATGGTGGTAAGAAGGTCACAAACTGGAAAGATCCAAACGATCCGACCTTTGGAAGGGTCAAAGATATCAGCTCATTGCAGGACAGGTTCGAAACATTGAAGCCGGGTGAAGCGGGATCGCAGGTTGTGCGATACATAAAGCCACGCAAAGCGCAGTATTCGAAGTCCTACCGCCTCATCCAGACGAGAAGGCGACATTTGAACACGGCGGCCTCCTCAACGGACAGTCGAGAAACTTCCAACATGCGGCCATAGAGGCCTGAAGCCAAAGATCACAAGGCCCATCGTCCCACCTGGAGGGAAAAAAATCGCGGTCGCCAAAACGTCATTTACCACCGGAACCGCCCCGCGTGCAGGCTAACCTCGGTGCCTCGATCGAAAGCGTGATCGATAACTTCGACCGGCATCCTTTCTCATACGCTGACGGCACGGTCGCCAACGCAGACACTTACACTACCCGGACGACTGCAGGGGTGTATGCCCAGGCGGCACTCGGCGAAGCCGGTGCGGGAGTCGGCCCCTTGTCAGTTCAAGCCAACGGCCTAGGGTTGCCGCAGAGCGCAAGCTGGTGCGCTCTCCGGGCTAGCCGTCTATGCTAAGGCTGAGGCTGGTTGGGCGTCTGTGGACGTTGCCGGTGTTCAGGCTGGGGTGGATTGCAATTTGATACCGGAGCTTCTGTAGGGCTTGACGGCGTAAGCGCGGAAGTCCTCGGCTTTGGCTTTTCTATCGGCTCTGAACTTGCGATCGAGACACCGATTGTGGACTTAAGATGCTCTATTATGTAAAGACGGATGGACTTTTGCCAACTTGGGTTAAGATTTCAGTAGTTCTGCTAGTATAAGATTGCCTTTTTCTTTTGTTTTGTTTAGCTATAGATAAATTGTTTTGTTGTTATTTAGGACATAAGCGCTAGCGGGTGTTTGGGTAAAATTTACTGTATTACTATGTATATGTATAGCTGTAGGTATACGATGGCTTAGACTGGTTGAGTGCGGTTGAGATTGTAATAATACTTAGCTATCCTATCAAGTGTTTGATTTCTTCATCATCCTCAAAGGGGTTGATGCTAGACCTGTCATGTGCACGAAGACCCGCCTCTGCTAATGCCCTTAACTATTCAAATAATGCTAGCTACGAGTTAAGTAGAGATTATACTGGTGTGAGATCTCCATTGCTCTAAGCTATATCGCGGATAAAGTTGGGCAGTAGGGTAGGCATTCTTCAATGCGCTTAGCTGCGTGGAGAGTCAAAAAGGCTGAGGACGTATACAGTAGAGTTAATTGTTTAGATGACGAGTGCTTGCGCTTGATGTGGAGTGGTATACGCACATTCACGCTTTTGTTGCTCCTGGATAAATTTCAGGCTCTGTTTTCGAATGGATTTATTTTTATAGACATCTCAATCGTAGGAGACTCTTTAGCAAGCCTGGGTGCTACACATGTACCACTCATCCACAACGCGACAAATTTCCGGATACTCGGAGCCATACCAGCACGGGCCGTGTATAACGGCTGCGATTGGCATTTCGCTACGGGCTGCTCTGCTACAACTTACAGAGTTGAACAGCCAGCTAGGAATGTAAACTTTATGCTTGTTATTCTATGTATATCGGAGTTTCGCGATAGCGGCATTTTCATGTGCAAGTGCCGCTGTCCATAGTTAACCATGTTGACAAGCTGAGATGGTCACAAGATGCCCACTGATATCGCAACGATGATTTAATAATTAAATACCTCACTTGAATGCAAGTCGAAGCGGTTTTCCACGGGGTACAAAGCGGTATTGAGCGGTTTTTCTTGTTAGAGCTTGCTGCTCTGTGTTTTCGAACTGCCAGGTGGCGATGCATGCATTTGCCTGATATCCCATGTATAATCGGACTTTCGCGGCGGTGTGTAAACCATGTAAACCCTCCCTTGGTGATAGTGGGGTAGTCAGGCCTGGCTGAGACTCGTAGAATACCTCATTCAGAATGATCCGTATATCTTGAGAATAATTTGTGGCGGGGTTAGTGGAGATCCCATTCGTACTGGCTTTTCTTTATTTTATATATATATATATATATATATAAAGCACATTTTGGTGGTACCGAAAATGGTATAATAAGAGGGGTTAGTTGTTCGCTCAGGTAACTGTAACTATCCCGAAAAACCAACACGGAGCAATTCTAGAGGTTCCTTGGATATACAGTTGGCGATGTCGTTCGGAGAATTAAGCCCCTTCGATCTCGCCGAACTCCCAGCGCTACTCAAGGCCTCGGAGAAAGGAGACGGATTGACATGTAGAGCGCGATGGCACGTCTTCTCGTCGACAGCAACTAGCTCGAGAGTAAACATCCTTCAGAGTCTCCAACCTGGGCTGATTCCTGGAAAAACGCCATGGACCGGCGGCGCTCTCCGCCCGATGATTTTGCTCAAGAGCCCGAGGCGAAAGCCCTCAAGGTTTGCATTGTCGGGGCTGGCATGTCTGGTTTATATATTGCCTTGATTTTAGACACGCTCAAGATCCCCGGCATCTCATTCGACTTCTTCGAAGCTTCTGACCGCATCGGTGGGAGGTGTTTGACGTACGATTTTAGCAGAATACCTCATGATTACTATGACATTGGTGCTATGAGGTTTCCTGAGATCAAAGTCATGGACAGGTAAGCGCGGGATATTGTATTATTGTAGACCTGACTGACCGTGATACCGTATTGAGGACATTCGATCTCTTCCGGAGAACCAATACAGAAACGATCCCATACTATTATAGTAAGGTACAGTAAATTGCCCTATGCTATTTAACAACGTGCGACATCTTAAGTCCGACGTTTCTCCTCAATGGCACACGAACCCCTTTAGAGTTGACGGCGTACCGCATGCGTAAGTTTCCCAGTGCTTACCTACTTAATCTTTAGGATATCGTAGTTGGCTAAATTAGTTATTACCGCCAGCTACGCGTACCAGAATCCCGCGTCTATCATGTCGGAAGTTATAAAGCCATACGTTGACGCGCTGAATGACGACTTCCCGACAGGATTCAAGAAACTGATGGAAGTAGACCATTTCAGCGTCCGAGAGTACTTAAGTCAAAAAACGTAAGATTTTTTTTCTTTTTCTCTTTCTTTTCTTTTTTTTTTTTTTCTTTTTTTCTTTTTTTCTTTTTTTCTTTTTTCTTTTTTCTTTTTTCTTTTTTCTTTTTTTTTTCTTTTTTTCTTTTTTTTTCAGGAAGAAAACCGTCATATGCTTACCAAACATACCAGTGAGTACAATGACTACAAAGGTATTGAATACCTCGAAACCTTCGCCGGGTATGTACCAATGCTCCCATCCTCTGACCCGGGGTTTCTTTAATTCTTTGTTATTTTCACATATGCTGACGCTCTGTTAGTTCTACTACTCATTCAATAGCGCGTTTAGTGAATACGTTATCGACGCGATCGATTTTGCCGCCGACAAGTGGTGGTGCATTGAAGGTGGTACTGAAGTTTTGGCTGAGAACATGTGGAAGAAACTCATTACCAAGCCCCAGCTCAAGAAGAAAGTGATCCGAATCGCCTTGAACGATTCGAAAAATGCGATGCGGTGAAGATCGAGGGCGAAAGTGAAGGCTTACCTTACAACACTGTTTTCTGTACCCCAGCTCTCGGTTGCATGCAGAAAATGGATTTAAGAAACGCGAATCTTAATTGGGGCCAAAAATCTGCCATCCGAGGGCTGACGTACGGCCCTTCCACCAAAGTTGCTATTAAGTTTTCGCGACCTTGGTGGATCACCGACTGCGGTATTAAATCCGCTGGTATCGGTCTACCGATGAGTTGATTCGCACCTGCGTTTACCCGTCTTATAATCTCCATGATGGTGCTGGAGCCCCGGCGGTTTTGCTCTGTAGCTATTCCTGGAGGCAAGACGCATTGCGTATGGGTTCGCTGGTCCATCCGGACTCGCCTAAAGGTGAAGACGAACTCAAGGAACTCCTGCTCCAGGGCCTTGCACGGCTGCACGATATTAGCTACGACGTTATCAAGCCTCTTTACGTGACGCACCACGCCTGGAACTGGTACCAAGACCCTAACTCCATGGGGGCTTTCGCCGCATTCGGGCCAGCCGACTTCAGTACCCTTTATCCGTACGTTACGCGCCCAGCGGGCAACGGATATCTCCATTTTGTCGGGGAAGCGGTAAGTGCGCACCACGCTTGGATAGTAGGCGCTCTAGAGAGCGCTTACCGCGCCGTTGATCACTTCTTTAAGAAATTCGGGTTGGAAGATGCGAGGGAGAAGCTTCGGGAGGAATTCGGCGCCCCTCCTGGCGAGCTAGAGACTGCGAAGAATGGCACAGAGCATTTACAGGTTATCCTGGGTAGTTTGGATGATGAAGTGAAGAAGAAACTTGAGGATGCACTGCTTTCGCAGTGATCTGCGGTCAGGCCGTCAATGTAATACGATTTATCAAGAAAATTTGGTATGAATTTAGGTTGCGTCAATTCAAGTTCTATATTTGTTGCCCTAAGATAAAACATTGAGTGACAGCGCAGCCGTGATGCTGTGACACATATATAGTATCGTACTTCGTATATCAATGATTCTCTAACGTCTGATCTGACATTCCCCCCCCCCCCCCCTGCACCTATCCAATATTATTAAATAAAATACACTTATATTCAGATGGTTGTATCAAGCAATCTCCCCAAACCGATTCTGTGTTGACGTCGTATCGTCTTCCCTTAGTCAGGTCCTTAAATATCTTTGGTTAACGCACTGCCAGAGAAGTACCGAAAAAATCTGTTGTCGAAATATTTGGAATGATGAAAGACACATCTGATTTAAGTGGTTTCAACTGATGATTAAATAGCCTTACTACTAAAGTCTCTATAATAAGCAGAGCATTCGGAGTTTTTTGATATTCCGTTCGTGATATCTTTCAGCTTGCTAAAACGCCTACACGTTCCAACCCGCAAAAGACTAGGTTAGCTGTCTTTAGTGAATTATTTCTTTACTAATTACCATTGGAATCAGTATCTTTAGTGCCTTGTGCCTTGTGTGGTTAACCCTAATTCTCTCATCATGTGTACTAAAGCTTTATTAACTCTTGTGAAGTTATATAAATAGAATGTTAGTTGATGCTAGTATTAACATGATCATGCATTTATAAGCATTGCAATTCCGCCGTCGGCAACTTCCTCAATGTTGCCGAACACCGGCTAACGAATAATAAGTAATTGAGATAACGAGATGGATTCAGGAGAATTATTAAACTTTTTGAGTAAAGCGTGCCTGGATCGAGGTTCTGAGACTGATGTTTCACACCCGAGGTAGTTTATTCATCAAACAGAATTGAATCTCATCTTTCACCCATCGTAATCCTAAACTCCATCATTCTTCACGAAACCGACGATTGTAATGGGGCAAATCAAAAAGTCGATAGCGGTCGCATGCGCGTCGTTCGCGATCACCAACATCGACGATGCCTTCGTCCTCGTCACATTCTTCTCCGAAGCGTCGACGAGCCGAACACTCACAACACGCACCGTGATTCTCGGCCAGTACCTCGGCTTTACATTCATAATAGCAGTCAGTCTCATCGGCTTCGGTGCTTCGTACCTGATACCCACCGAGCCTATGGGCTTCATGGGCATGCTACCCTTACTCCTCGGAATCTGGAAATTCTTCCACATATTCTTCCCGAAAAAGGAAGAAGAATCCGAATTGACTAAAATCGCCAGCGTTAGGAGTATCCTCAAAGTTGCCACTGTTACGCTCATGAACGGCGCGGACAACATCGGGACATACGTGCCGCTATTTCGCAAGCGCGGGACGCTAATATTGCGGTTTATATTGTCGTATATATATTATGCTGGGTGTGTGGTGCCTCGCCGCGTGGTTGGTTATGCGGCAGAAGGTGTTCATCCGACTTGCGCAGAAGTACATTGCGTACGTGATACCTTTCCTGTACATGGACTCGGCTTGTACATCTTAATCAAGTCGGAAGCGTATCCCTGGTCGATTCGGCAGATTAACAAAAAAGTTTCGACCCATGCCGGGAGAGCTATAATGGCTACCATGACCGTCTTCGTTATCCTAACTGCAGCTACCATAATGCTATGGATTAAGCTGAAGAGGAGAAAAGCTGCTTCAGACTCACAGTTGGAGGAAAGCGAGCTGCAAGACGTAGATTCACCTCCGCTGCAAGAGGTTGAAGCTTCTGCTCCGCCGTCGAACCGATTCTTGACCAAGCTCAGAATTACCGGTTTCCAACCTTTATTACCAGAGGCCGGTGAGCAATAGATAAAGATGAACATGCAGCCGAACAGCCTCAGGAATCTCTCGATTCACCGCCGTCTACACCGGCTGCTGAAGTTCCTCGCTCCCTTGCTAGCTAGGCAAGTAAGCAGACACTTGTTGAAGGCCGGACGAAATAGCACTTAGATTTTGAACGTATGAATTATAATGGCTCCGAGAAGCTATCCATTTGGCACAATAGTATGAGCTTGGACTTTTGAAGGAGATGCGCAAGCGCTTGTATTACCGTCACACAATAGCTGCAAACAGCTAAAGCTCTAGCTCGTTTAGAGGAAGTGCGTGCGCTAAGTCAAACTCCGGTCGTAAATTAATCGCTTAGTCATTGCTTCCCATAATATTATGTAATCCGCCGCTTGGTTTTAGCACATGAATTCAGCTCAGGCCATTTATTTATTTGGGTTTTCCCCAAGGCATCCATTTGACAATTCACACCCAACCACCCTCGAACCGCCACTTCACACGACCAAATACCTTCGATCTTCAAAAGCCCGCTTCTACTGTCGCATCGAAGTCAGTCCTGCTGGAAGACTGTACATCCTTTTGCTCTATACATCCTTTTGCTCTTGTTTAGATACATTGCTGTGCGTGTTCACTCGAATGACCATGGTGAGTTTCTGGTTCCGCTCATCTCCGAGTTTTGTGCCGCGCAATCGTGCTAATGGTGCTTCTTCTAGCTCGGAAAACTCGTCCACTTCAGCTTAGACGCCGTCCTCAGTACGAAACCATATTCTTTTCTTCTTCCCGGTCTTACTATCCGCTTGTAGATTTTGGGCTGCATATCCGGAGCTATGGGGGTCGTGTGAACTAACTGAAGTCTTCTCGTCACAGTATCCGCCTTCCTCGCGGGCGTCAAGCGGTCTACTGGGTTAAGGTAATTCTAAGTTTGCAATCTGCGCCCGCATATCTCTCCTCACTCTACTTCACTTCCTTTGTAATTTGACAGAAGTGGAGTACGATACAGGCACTAATTCGTTTTATCTTTGGATAACAGTTTCAAGACCAATAATATCGAATCCAAAGACATCCGGGGGCCGTCGATCGGTACTTAAACGTCGGAGAATGGTTCATGGACCAGAGCATCGCGTTCATGGGGAGCTCGCACTACTTTGAAAAGAAGCGCTAGGAAGCGTAAATTATCCAAAATGTTCGACCACATCATGGGGTGATGAAATATAGCGGAGCGGTGCAATGAGTGAATTTTATTCTTCTATTATGTTTTGAGGTGGATTTATGTCTTTTTTTTTCTCACAATATACAATGAATGGGCTCGCATTTTCTTCTTGTTTCTAAATATTATGGAACGATGCAGTCAATACCTCTTTTCAGATCGAGCTGGCTGTATACGGGGAGCTTATCTCGTACGACGTTTCGATATACGGTTTCTTCATCATTTTCTTGTGTGTAATTTCATATTTGTTTATCGGCGTTCGAATTCATACCTCATCCTTCTTTTCATACCTTATTTATATTGGTGTTGCGCCTCTATTCAACTTCCAGATGGTTAAACAGTGGCAAAGTAGGTTTTCAGAATGGAATTGAGAGAAGGGATCTGGCCAGGCCGCGGGGAGCCCCGCTAGCTCGGTTTCGAATATAGACTAAAGCTTCAGGCTTATTTCTCCTCTCTTGTTTGGGAATAATTACTCCTATATTTTCCTTCAGCTTTGACATTCGAAAGTCCTATACCCGCCATGTTCAACATTCTCTCAACGTGGTTGTAAATACCGTACTCAAGTTATAACAACATATAACATGCTAAGGTGAGAAGTGAAGCTTTTGAAGCCTTGACCGGCAGCAGTGGTGATCAATCCGGGGGGTGGCGGCGATCACCGCGGAGTTACTCACAAAACGTGCTTTTCACTTGTCACTTTCCTTTTTTCCAAATTCTGCACTTTTAGCTCCATTCGTGCACGTCGGCCATTTACTCCTTCATCCGATTTTCCGCGAATCCAGTTGCATTTCAACAAGGTATCATTTAACATCGATACCGCCGTCCGCGATTGTTGAACTTCGTTTTCATCTATCCAAATACCTCAAAGTCATGGTCCAGGATTTCTTCTAGCTTTTGTAGCAGCTCTCAATTGCAATTGCTCAATTCCATAGCTCTCTGAGCTTGGAGCCGTTGATACTTTTGCTTGTGCACTTATCACTCTCCCCGATAAGCTTCTTCTCCCACACCTAAAAATCTCTATGTACTTTCCATCCAACCAACCTAACCCCACCACGTCAACACACATTTTAACAACGAAACACGAACGAAAAACCAGCACAGCGAAGACCTTTTTAGCCACGATGGCCTGGCGGGAACACTCGAAGAAAGCATGCGCATCCGGGACGACTCAATTTCCAAACTCTCGCCGCAGATTCCGAGTGCCGCAGAGGTCGGCAAGCTGCCGTACAACGTCACTAAGCTGCCGCGCAAGTTCCTGACGCCGCGGGAAGTGGAAATTACGGAACGCGATCCGCTTGGTATACTGGAGAAGGTGAAGAAGGGGAATGGAGTGCGACGGATGTCACGGCGGCTTTTTTGAGGAGGGCTGGGTTGGCGCAGGTTATGGTTAGTATTTCGATGCAATTTGGGAGCTTTTTGGACGCAATTGGTGGCGTAGGAATGGGGTGGAGAATGTATTACGGCGGTTATGGTGAAAAAAAATGCTAATATGAACACTTTCAGACGAATTGCGTGACGGAGCTTCTACCGGAAGCGGCGCTTGAGAGGGCAAAATATCTGGATGAATTTCTAGAGAAGAACGGAAAGGTTATCGGCCCGCTGCACGGGTTGCCGATCTCTGCTAAAGTGCGCCTCACAATTCCCTTGAGCTTCGTCTGATCCTTTTTTCTTTTTTGTGAAGCATGCCCTAATGTTGATTTTATAGGAACATATCAACATAAAAGGCCTGACGATGAATGCGGGATTCTGCGCGTGGGTTGACAATATAGCCGCAGACGATGCGCTGATCGTGAAGATACTGTGGGACGCTGGCGCTGTTTTTCACGCCAGGACGACGCAACCGCAGACTTGTGTATGTAAATAATTCTTTCGGAAAAAGAAGAGGAATTTGTCGAAACCGAAGTTGATGGATACCGTTCTGGTTTGAAATAGATGCACCTGGAATGCCACTCGAATTTGGTTGGCCTCACCGTGAACCATTTAACAGGGAGCTCACGTGCGGTGGCTCGACTGGTGGAGAAGGTGCCTTGATCGGGATTCGAGGTAGTTGTTTGGGAATCGCAGCGACATTGGCGGATCCGTGCGTTCGCCTGCGGCAAACCAAGGTTCGAGCGAAGTTACAGTCGACTCTTTCCTTTTACTTGAGATGGAAAATACTGAATTTGGTTGATAGGACTATACGGACTGCGGCCTACGACATACCGGGTCCCATGGGGTAAGCTTCTTTGGAATTTTGGGGAAATTAGGCTATAACTAATTATCTAATTCTTCAACTCTGTAGGCTTAACAAACGCTTTCCACGGCGAGGAAGGCGTCCTCCCCGTGATCGGACCTCTTTCGACTACTTTATCTGGCATAAACATCTTCATGAAAACAGTCCTAAATTCCCAGCCGTGGATCCGCGAGCCATCCCTCGTCCCCATCCCTTGGCGGGACACCGTCGACTTCTTCCAGAAAAGGAAATAAAAATAGGAATAATGTACACCGACGGCGTCGTCACCCCGCACCCTCCCATCCAGCGCGCCATCCGCGAACTGGTTTCAAAACTCGAAAAGGTCAACGGCGTAGAAATCGTCGAGTGGAAGGGATACATGCACCAGTACGCCTGGGACATAGTGTCGAGCATGTACTTCTCCGACGGCGCGGAGATGGAGTACACGATTATGGCAGAATCGGGAGAACCGATATTACCGATGACAGAGTACATCCTAAAAGGTCTCAACGTGAAACACTATGATATTTCGGAGGTTTGGGACCAGACGGTCCAGCGGGAGGATTACAGGGAGAAGTATAATAGCTTGTGGAACGAGAGCGGGATAGACGTGTTGATTTGCCCCGTGGGACCGAGTGCAGCGCCGAGGTTTAATACGACGAGGTGGTGGGGGTATACTAGCTTGTTTAATCTGTTGGATTATCCGGCCCTGGCGTTTCCGGTGACAAAGGTTATGCCGGAGGTGGATGGGAAGGTGGAAAGGTATAAGCCTGTGGGAGAGCAGGATGAGTATAATTGGGGCTCTGTGAGTGGATTTGCTTTGCTCTTTGGTGATGGCTTGTGGGGAAGTGCTGATGATGGGATTTTACAGATGATCCGATTGCGTACCGTAATTCGCCGGTTTCTTTACAGATTGTTGGGAGGAGGTTTGACGATGAGAAGGTGAGGGACTACAGAAGTATTGATTTATTTACTCTAAGGCTCTTGCTGATATGAAGTTTGCACTACTTTGTAAAGATAATGCAGGCACTTGAATACATAATGGAGGAAACTCAATGTCCTTTCGTAGATATATTCGAATCCGATTATTGACATATAAGGATAACAAACAAATATAAAAGTAAATATAGCAAATTTCCCTGATCCTTTTAAATACATTAGCAAAGACACTATTAGGTAAGTCGAGACATCAATGCTTTCTGACTGCCTGCCCTCGATAAGTGACTGTAGGAATTTTGAGGACCTGTAAGATCATTAGAAAACTTTTTTAGATTTATAAGTTCGCTGTCTCACTGTTTAAGAAGCGTCCTATGTCCATTCCTTCGGACCAGTGAAGGCTCGTATCATACCGGTATATTCTCTCCCCATTGAAATTCCATATATATTATCGTTGGTCTGCTTTTGCTCTTAGCGAGATCACCTAGTTTCGCTATATCGGTGACGGAATGTGTCAATTAAGGTTCCTCTTGGCGAGATTGGATCTGGGGTCTACTAAAGAAGGAACTGGTAGACGGAAGATTTATCGAACGGGTTTAAACTTTAAACTGCTTCTCATACATATATCACCAAAGAGATTGGTAGCGAACGATACCAACTCTCCAGAATCAAACTCGAAGCGATATATTTGGTAGTAGAATGTCTTGTCATTATTAGTGTGGGTGTTGTCGGAATACATTAAAAGCTTAACGATGTTATCCGTAGTTGCGACTAGCATTCGTGCGCAACTAGATGATCATCAATTCCCCTATCCTTTCTCGATCCAAAACTTGGTTGGCGAAGACGCCACTCTTTTATTTATTGGTAGTTGGCGCCGCGGAGTTGGATTAATAAGTAGCTTATCAGTTGGGGGGACCCGAATCGTGGATAGAAGCTTTGGGCGTATCAATGGTGTTCAAAGGATTCGACACCCTGAAGGCCTTATGAGGTGGCTGCGCAACGGAGTGATTAATTTCGTAAATGTAAATGGACTTTAGTGTTTTAGTTGCTATATCACAATCAGCATGCACGTTGGCAGTTTGGATAATGCTAATGCTTTATGTTGAACTTCTTGAGAGAGCTAATTGTGAAACTATCAAGGTTATTCTGTCGAAGGCTGATAATTATACCCTCAACGTGAACTTTTCGTGCCGTTACTTGCATTTAAAAAGAGCTATCGGAGAGAAATTGGGTGCGTTTGCACGTGTTTGAAATACATACATTGAGCCAGTCTCTTGAAATTCAGTATCGCGTGACTTGATTGCATCCCAGGAAAATTTATCTTGGGGCTTGCTTATAGCTATGTCTGACTTTCTTTTACCTTAGGAGCTATGGGGCTTGTTGATCTTACGGTTTAAAACATTCGGACTAAGATTATATAACTTCTCTCCAGTTTTGATTTCATTAGTAGCCGCAATATGCCTCCTTCGATAGGAGCATTTCCAATTGAAAAAGTTTTATCGGCGGGAGTTCCTGGCGGTAATAATCAAACGTATCAAAGCCCCGCGGATTGCTTTGAGAGCAATGATTTTGCTAATAGATTATGATCCGGAAGAAGGCTGCAGAGTATCGTTTGATATTAGACGAATGTTATCGTGCAGGCTCTCGTGTGGATCTAGCTAGCGTCGGAGACTATCGAGTTGGCCCGAGAAGGCTTTAGCGATACAGTAACTCCCGCAGCTTCTCGATGAAGAAAAGCTGCCACTGAAGTTCCATGATTGTGCCGTTACAAATATATGTGAAAGAGAGGTATAGGTTTCAAAAGCAAATTTTTGTAGGCATTATTTGCCCAAGATGATAGCGTGTGTGCCGTTCATTTGGTGATTTATGCGAAGTACAGTACTCTCTCGATCTCGATGAATAAAACCGAGAGATAATCGATAAACTTCTGGTAAGGGTGCAATGTGCTTTTAAGATTTATGAAAGTCTCGTATTTTCTCGCTCCTGCTCTGGTGACCTCATGACTACAGGGTAATAGAGTTCGACCTATTGTATCGGATATTTTTTTGAAGTCCTACTTGGCGATTTTTCTATTATAGAACCTGGGCGAGGGCCCATGTTACTCGCGCACATGCTTTTGAGCATTTGCATTATCCGGTCATCTTGGAGTTGGTCGTCTACTTGGCCTTGTAAACATCAAGCGGACAGGTAAGCTTGTTTTGGATTAGTGGCTGGACAGTATCCTTAATAACTCACTCAACGTCCTATCGACGGATATCGGAGTGTAAGGACCGTACGGATCGAGAGACCGAAAACCGCGGCTGCTCTTAAAGATTTTCTAATAGTTGCTTCTACATAATATCAATTCATTCCCCAGAAATCAAATCGATTTATCTAAAAGTACAATAACCCCTTCGTGAGCTACTTCTACCACTTGATTGCCCATAAATCTTTCAGTATATGACACGAAGGATCAGCTTTGGGCCTTTTCAACATGGAAATAACTATTCCACTCTCGATTAGTCCCATTGCGGTCTGGAGGGATTATGGACTTTATAGTATGGGTTGCGAGAATCATCGGACTTGTGCTTTTCAAGCCTATATTTATGGCGCTTTTGAGGATCTAGCTAGAGCTTTGGGACAGGAGAATCACTTCTTTCAACATCCATAGCGGAATTGCCTATCGGTTCGACTTGCTTTTTTGAAGGTTGAACTGTCGTAATATGACTAGTAGGCATTTGCTCACAGAAATTAAATGGACTGAGCTCTGGAGAATATGTCGTGTGGTAAATTGAATTATAGAAGTTTTAGCAAATTGCTTAGCATTGAGTTAGGTTATCATATATCGGACTCTGCAGATCTGAACTTATAGCCTGTGGACAATTCTAGCCATTTTTAATAAGCTACATTCTGTGGGTCTACTGGTGATAAAATACGACCTTACGAAAAAGCTGTAATGAGTGGTGCGGGATAGACAAA
Source organism: Pezizomycotina sp. ARF18 (assembly GCA_002224055.1). NCBI lineage: Eukaryota > Fungi > Ascomycota > Pezizomycotina sp. ARF18. Next base: position 102,102 of record AZLU01000006.1, on the reverse strand, counting down.
CGCGCGGAAGATATGACTGGCAACTTGCACCTATACGTGTCGATAACTTGACGTACGACGGCTGTCAGGCCCTTTCCCCCCATTCGGCTCTATCTCGTTTTGCGGAACCGTGCGAAAGTGGGGTTTCTGCACACCTTAAGTAAAGCTTGCACATATCATCTCCTCCAGGTTTTTGTTAGGCTTTATCGGTGCGGGGCGGAGGGCCTTTTTCGGATTAAATTCTATCAGTCACTTATCCAGTTCCTCCATTCCTCTGGAGCCTTTAACATTGTAAGAGTGCGGGTCTATATCACGATGAGATGCAGCCATTGTGGTTATAAGACGACTCCTCACTTCTGATCACGCCATAGAGATAGCGAGTCGAAGGGGAATGAGTCCTCAAGTAGTGTTTACGAGAACGTTCTCCCAGATTTTACCGCCGGGTTCGACATCAAGTGGCAGCTCAAGGAAATTAAGTAACGATAGAGTAGAACAGTGGCTGTCACAGGGGGGGCACGGAGGGTTTCTTTTAGAGCCCATCGTATTCGACGTGTTTCTAGTGCTTTTCGTGTTATTTCTAGACTCGAAGCAAGAACCATATCACTGACTCTTGCCTGAATTTCGATCGCCCGAAAGCCTCGGAATCGCACCTCTCAGCATTTTATGAGGTCATCGTTAGGTTCGTTGAGGAGCTATTGCAGTCTCGCCTATGGATATGTAGGATTAACGACCTCGTTTATCAAATTATGTGCTCACTTTCTTACGTAGGTTGGAATCCATGGTGAGGTATCCATAAGCACATGCGCGTTGAGACCTTGGAATAAAAATGCATTATGGCCGAATCATATCCGCAAGCTTAGAAGGCTATAGCCCTTGCCTATACCGTCTCACTTCTCGTTTGTAACATTCGAATCTGTCACAGCCTGTTCCGTCTGTGCCATCCATCCGTGATAACTTTATCTGGTAATTTGATCAAAAATATGAATTCGTGAACCCGGAAACTCTACGTTCAGATGAGTAATTCGTGTGTGAAATACTAAGGAGCAATACTTAGTACGGCAAAGACGTCGTTCCTGAATCTGTGAATGGCCATTAATCGGTGTAAATAGTAGTGTTGTATTGCTTTTATATTTTTCTGTAAGATCACTACGACTAATGGTTGTAAAAATTTTTTTATGGATTGTACCAGTAGGCGCTTAAAAAGCCTCTTCTACGAGGAGTTTATTGCAGACATCCGCTGGTTCCTGTGATAGAGGACGAGTTGGAATGTCTTTCAACCATTTGGAAAATCTTTGATGAGGACGTCGTCCGTTAGAATATTATTGTTGTTGAGAGAATCGAACCGTTGGTTTCGAACGCGGTTGGTTGTAGTAGAACGAAAGGGGTAAAAAAAGAGAAAGAAAAGAAAAAGCCGACGTCTATATTCTTGTGAGATATGAATTGGTACCATTTTCAATCATGAAAACTTCGCCGACATATTCATAGACTGGTATACTAGAAGCTAGAACCCTGTCTGTGGAAGTCGTCTATACTCGCAGCCGTTGATAGCCACCTGTCTTTTGAACCATTCGCTGTCGCAGTCGTCAGCGCTTCGTGAGCTCGTCAAAAATACTGGCGTTCGTGAGAGATCATTTTACCCGCGCCTAAACGTGTCGTTGATTTATATATTTTTTTATGTTATTTTATTCTTGCTTTACGGGGCTGGAAATGAACACATCATGGCACTAAAGTCGCTGCACTTTTTATTTTTGGACTTATCTAAATTAACTTTATTCCGGTCAAGTGCCTGCACTGGTTGTTCTTGGTAATTTTGTTTTTCTTGAAGCGTAAGTACAAGTAAAACAAATTATCAAATACGTATGCCAAACACGAGTACAGAGCAAGCGAGGCTGTCGAAGTTTCATCAACTCGTCAAGCCAAAATAACGGCCTTATCTCGTAGGGCTTAATGGATAGTAGATGAAAGTGAGCGCAAGATGACGATACACCCATTGGATTCTATATTACTTGCTATTGAATTAATCGGGGAAACAATGCGGACCAATACTACGGATAGCGCAATCGAGAGGTAACGAGAGGGAGTAAGACGATCAATCCTCGTTTGTCTTTCAACTTAGATATTGGTATGTCGTAAAATAGGGATCCTACAAAATAAATGGACACAAGGTATACATTACTTGTGGTAAATAATACTTCCAAGCCATTATTACGACGACTCTATAGCTATTTTCTAATATTGCTGGCGACATCGAGAACTGGATATTCTATTATATACGAATGATCGACTTTTATAGCCTCGTGTCCGATATTTCTGCGCAAGGAACTTGTTTCCCCGAAGGATAAAACATGGCGCTATAGCGCACTAAAGATATTTGCCAGAAGTGCACAGATTTTCGAATAGAGTTAGCGCGAGTTAAACTCATGGTATCGGATCAAAGGAATTTGGCGCTAAATGTATTGAACAAAATGCAACCAGGGAATAGGCAGTGAAATTTGCGACTGCGAGAGCTCCACACCAGGTAATTGGGCTCGGCAGTACAAAAACGTAGAAATACCCTGCTAGCTTGTGGGCCGGGTGGACTTTAGGTTGCTCTCAAGGATTACCTAGCCGGCCGGCCGTTGTACGTCCGATCGTTGTTCGTCCGATATATATAGGTGAAATTAAACATACAATTTCCCTTTTTACCCGCATAGCAATGATATTGAAGTCTGATTTCTTCAGGAGATTGGGGAGTTGGGTTTCAAAAGCTTTACAGATTGGGAAAAATTGGATAGACTGTTCTTGTTTACTAACTATTGCAGTTACTTCTATTTGTCCTAGTTAGCCCTCGTAAACGAAAAGCTGCAAGACTGGCTGACGAGAAAACACGCAGCACCTAAATGTCTAAAAAGGCTTCAATCCTACAACGCTTATAACCTTGTAGACTTAATGGTTAAGTAGGGAGAAGTTAAACGTAATTTCAACGAAAGTGGCGCTATTATAGCTACTGTAATGAACAGCCCACTTGTGCTGTTTTATGACTTGGCTCCGCTGTCGGTCGAATAGCTTGGAGAAACAGGAAACAATTTGGCATTCGGCCCATATTTTTCGCAATTTTGTTTATAAATTTACGTGAGTTTACTACTTGGCGTGGAATCCGGAGGCGAGCCAATCATAGCGCCATGGATACAGAGCCGCATTCCATGGCGTTGGGCTTCGCTAGCTCAGATCGGGATGAGTCAAAAACTGCTCCGCCTGGATGAGGACTAGTATGCAGGCTAAATGCAGGTCTCACTGTTCCGTTCCTGCATGTCTGAGAGAAACAAAACAAATGTTGAATATCTCTTTGAAATATTTTCCAGTGTTGGCCGGGATCGAATCCAATTTGAACTATCTAGAGAGCGACCACACTACGAGTCCGCTTCCCTCATGTTCCTTAGTCTACAATAGAGCTAATAGTAAAAACTCAGAACCGAGTAATGATCACTAGGGCCTATTTAACGAAGCCTTCGCCTCTACCAGAGGCCTTATAACTTACTAGCTCTATATCGCCTATGGATATATCTCACTTAGAACAAGAGCAGCCAGTACCATATATTAAGCACGTTTATCAACCCTTGGCCCGGTTATTAGCCTATATATCGATTAGTATACCAGCCCAACGATGGCATACTGGCAAGGATATCAAATATCGTAGGATTTCCATCAATTCAAAATCAAAGTTATTTCTCCTCACTTCACGAATTTACTAATATACAGTATGTCTCTTCACCAGGCATGGCATTGGCAGCCTGCGCGTTCTCCGCTATATTAGTAGTCATTAGACTATACGTCGATTACAAAGGCTTGAGGAACGTCTCGGTTTATCGAGATTTGCTGGTCGTCTTCGCCCTCTTGTGTTGGACCACACAAAATGGACTTCTATCGGTTGCGAACGATTATAATGAGTGGACTACCGGTGATGCTTGGGACAATCAACCCGAAAAGTATCAGATATTAGAACTAAAGGTAGGATTCAAGACAAAATTTCTCTCTAGATGGCTTGTCTTCTGGTACTAAGTCTCAAACAGGTCAACTGGATCGCACAAATCATAGGCAACTCCATGCGGTATATCTGTCAGATAGACCTACTATTCCTCTACCACGAACTGGCTCCGCGATCGCATCACCCGAAGATGTTTCTACTCATTTGCTCTGGCTGGTTCATCGTCATCTCGTCCTGGATAGTTTCATCCTTTACATGCTTTTGAGCTGTAAGCCTGTTAGCGCTTATTGGTACGATATTGTTGAATATTCTCTATCCGTAATATTAATAATTTCAAACTAAGAACAAATTTATATAGGGACGTAAACACAACCGAACCTGCCTCGACGACCTCTTCTACTACCTCGCCTTCTGGCCCCTCCATCCTCGCCGAACTACTAGTCTACATAATCCCTGCATCATAATCTACCGCATAATGCACATGAACTTCAGCCAGAAGCTCTCCGCAGCGGCGATGTTCCTCGTTGGCTTCTTCAATATCGTCGCGCTCACTGTCTCACTCGCGACGCAGATCGTCATACAGAAGTACTGGAACGCCATGTCTTTTGAGCGCATGTGGGCAATTTATGGAGTGGCTGCTTTTATGGGCGGCGTGCAGGGAATGACGGCGATGATGGTTATTTGCATGCCGCAGCTGAAGAACTTTTACAGGTTAGTTAGGGCGAGTATGCAGAAGACTAAGGGAGAGATTGATGGGAGAAGGGCGGCGCTGGGAATTCTGATGAGACGCCGGATACGCCGACTGATGACGTTGTTGTGTCCGGCGCGCTCATCTCGCCGACTTCGTCAAAGTCGAAGGAGCCAGCGACTCGGGTGGCGGATCTTTCTAGAGTAGCTTCGGGGAGCACTTAGATGGTAAGCAGTGTTGGGACTTGAGATAGGCTATATATTTACGAGCCATATTAATCGAAAAACGCACAGAATTCTCCTCCCTCAGTTCTAATAAACTTCTTCAATGAATTTTAAATGAGATGCTTCTGGCTATTTCCCGATTGAGTTGATTTCAATGGCTACAAGCGCATCGGTTCGTAAACTTCGATAAATGTAATTTACATATAAGCAGTTCAAAATAATACAACACAATGGAAATAGGAGAGTGGTGCAAGGTGCCCCAGTCGGCTTCATGGACATATATAACGATTTTTGGACTGCGAAATTGGGTGGTTAATTCAGAACAGGCTTTCTATGACTTTGTAGGTCCGTTATCACTCCTGGTCTGTGGAAATAACTCCATTCTAATGGATCAAGGAGGCTATGGGCTGGAGTATGGAAATCGATGTATCTTAGTACTTTTATTTAGTGTACGTCGTTTCATAAACTTATTCAATTACATTATCAAAATATTAGTTTTTAATTTATCCTATCTTCAACGATGCGAAGAGAAGTATTCATAAATGAGTAATATTTAAAATTTCCCACTAATAGTGATCTATAAAATGATTTGTGCATTTCGCGATACAGCTTCTTTATCAGTCTGATAATTCTTTTCGAAAGAGAGAATAGTCTGGTAGCCTAGACGCCTGGATTTATCCCATAGCCATCCCAACATATTGCTTTGTTAATTCAAGGTAATATATTATCTACTAGCCCATAATGTAAACTTATGTAGCTGGTTTACGCACAACGTCTTTGAGCTAAAGGTTTAAGCGTTTCACTTAATCATCATACTCCTATGAAATCCGCCAGTGTATCATGGTGGGCAAATTACGCTTCGAAGTTTTAAAATCAATTGAGTATGGCATAAATATCCGTCACCCTTTGGATTGTTTCCATAAGTGGTTTATCGGAGAAGCCGATACCAAGAAGATTCCTCGCTAACGCCGAAGAATATAAGTAAACGCTCAAACCATCGTTGATATCCCATCTGCACTGAGAGATGCAAGTTCTTTCTCGGTCTGAAATACTGATCAGAATATATTGAAAATCTCCCTTCCTCAATGCCCTCTGGGGCTCCAAATCCTCTATGTGTAACACGCGTCACAGTTGTTTACTCGTTATCGCGATTTTCTATTCGGCTAGACCTATCATGTTGTCGCTGTTGGTGCTTCGTATCCGCTGTCCATGAAAATATGTGGAGAGGAATAACTTTCTACGCGAATGCTTGACTTCAATGGAGCTCAAAAGTATCGGTGGGTGAGGGGTGGTGACTACGGCAAATGCACTGGTCGGAGAATTTTGCGTAACACGTAGAGAGTTAGATACTGATATCGAAGGACGTCATAACGTGTGTCTTACTAGCTGTATGTCTTTTGCCCGATGATACGAGTTTAGCCTCAGCAGGTTGATTTGGACCTTTGGAGAAGCGATGTGCCTCGTTGCTGGAGGCATCGAGAGCAGTAGTACAAGTTCCGGACATTTTATGAACCCTTTCCCAATCGTAGGGTGATTTAATGGGACATGGAAAACCGTGTACGTGAGCTCTCAGCGTCATTCGTGTCCGTCTTCTCAATCCTGATCATTATGTATAGTGAAAACGCGCTCGAGCCTTGTGCGGATGTAGAGGTACTTTTATATTTTTATTACGTTTTCGTAGAGTTTCGTCTAGAAAGTATAGCTTGAAATCGACGATGGAACGAGCTTGGATGGTTTGATACGCTATTTCACGATAGTTCCGATTCCATGCTGATGATGTACTGGTTGTCTAGTCGATGACAGTGAAAGAAACCGGTGCTTGTGAACAGTACGCGGCGTTCCTTCACGACAACAAAACAACAAAGTATAACAGCTCTCTACGGAGATATATAAATAGCTTATACAGCAAATTTTAAGAACAAAGGCTGAATAAAGGTAGAATTCCTACTTCAATTATCTTAGGCTTCTATCGCATCAGCGTCGACGATATTTTATTAGGTTATACGAGAGATAGCGTGCCTGATTTTGTTATTAAACCGCACTAAAAGCTTTGGTGTTAGTGTCAGTGACATGGTTTACGAGAACATATTGTTTTTGCTATCTTCTTCTTCGAAGTATCAACCCCCGGTTCGGTTACGTTACTCGAAAAAGCGTTTATATATAGTATGCAAGCTCGGAAATAAAGATTAACAGTCGAGCTTTATCGATCCAGGGAAGCGGGTCCAATTGCTTAGAGACCTCAGCAATTCCGTGGAACGAGTGGGTTACCCATGTAGTTGGACCAGGAATTGGATCACGTCTTTCTTTCTATGATTTATCTAGCGTGAAATTGAAACTCTGATTAACTTATCGGTCCAGTTGAAAGCTAAGTGAACGATACATCCTCGAAGATTTTTATCCTTCATCGAATATTTCGAACATTTCCTCGCGACTCGCTTTACTTAGAGATATCTTTCAAGCACACCATATCTTTGTAGTGCATGCGGACCGCGGCGATATTCTTATAGCTGTTGTTCTGGATTTCAACTATACGCCTCGCGAGTACATCTGGCATGAAGAAGACGGGGATGCCTTAGAAAACAAAGCTATTATAGAAAGAGGCTTTGGAGAACTTATCGCGATGGTATTAGATTAGTATACGAGTCTAAACGTCTTCGTTAAACTACCCTAATTTATTTTCTAAGAGTTGCTGCCGATTTGCTAAAGAGAATCAAACCGTTTTCTTCAAGATTCAATATCCAAGTGACGCTTGTATTTTCTTGTTTATGCGGTGCGCTTGCGGCTTTGTCAAATCTCTTTAACGAGCGGTTAATTTTATCGATGTACTTTCATTTCATTAACGTTGAACATTTAAAACCAATCAGTTATAAGCCTGTACGGATCGTCTTCTCATTGAACCACATACCGCGGAATAAGTTGATTATAGCTGCAGTGGTCAATTCACGAGAGTGTGTTGCTTTGTAATATTGTTTCCTACATTGGTGGAGTGCCAGTGCTATCCGAAGGGCGTAGATAGGCTACATGATATAGATTTTTATGGAACTTGGAGATAAATATTGCCAGTTGGGCTTTATCAAAATCGCATGGGAAGGCTCAATGATCATAGATAGCTCTCGGCACTTCTGTTGAACACGTCGCGTTATCGCTTGGCAATTTCGACATGTCCAAAACTCGATATTTCTTTCTTATCGTTCGTCTGGCATAAACTTGAAGACTTAATAAATTTATCACTTTGGTCGTTAAGGGACAATGCATCTCCAAGAATCATTTTTTCCTTTATCTCCGGAGTCCGGCGAATTTGCTCATGCTTTGCTCTACTTCGAGATATCAGACTTGCACCCGTCATTATTGTAGCGCGGGTAGACTGCAGTTATACGTTGGGATTTCAATTCCAAGTACATACTCGCGAATACATATAGCCATGGGGAAGAAGGCGATGCCTGTTCTGTTGGATTTTATAAAAGTCTTCCGGCTCCTTTGAGCCTTTTATATGCTCAAAGGAGTAATAGGCTATCGTTTCGCTCAATGGACGTTTGATGGGATGTTTAAGCTATACCACCAGCGTCAACAGCAAATGCACCGAGTGTGGCGAATCGTTCTTTGCTCACGTTTCGTACATAGGTATATGGAGTGGCCATCTCGCGGAGCGTACGTTTTCAAATCTCGTAGTATCGAGTCTCGACCTTGACCATCGCTCTGCTTTTACGTCCTACGGGGGAGGGCTGTGTGATACAGGCTTAGGAATCGAACCCGACGATTACGTTATGGCGCTCCGTTTTCCAGAAAATCTATTGGCAACAGATGCAGTGCTTATCGCGGCCGTTCTCCTCGCCTCGTCCGCCATGGCAGTAAATTTTAAGTAGCACATATCTTGGACAGGATGCGCAGTTTAGTACGTGCCTTTGGTCTTCACGTTGTATCTGACCAGCTTCTGTGTTGTGTGTTAGAGATTCAGGCAGTACGGCTCGGCGCTAGTCCAGTCTCATTACGAGCAGCATCTAGCGGCTCTGGGTCGAAATATCTAGAAAACGGTGGAAATATGCCGATTGGGTGCACCGTCCCAATTCAATTCTTTACATTTGTGCTATGTTGGGGCTGATTCCCCCTTCACGCGAGGTCAATCGATATCCTTAGAGGGTGATGGTGGATATGAGCATCCGTATATCATGGTTGAAAAGGTGTCGTCGGACGTTGGACGTGCTCTTGAATAAACGCTATCGCGAGTAACGGCATCCGGTTTGCTGAAATAACCAGGGTTCCGCAGTCATTACAATCTATTATCAACCGGCCATCTGCGGGGCTATCTAAGTTTATGGGCGCCGGGTACGTTCAAATACAGACAGAATGAGAACATCGCATTCTATAACGGTTGTCTGAACCAGCTTAACAAAATACATAAACCATTTATACGACGAGGTTATTGTCAAGATGCCGCTTTGGGTTTAACTATATGTTGGACGGAGTCGGTTCTTTCGCGGTTCCGTCATACGTTAAATAGATTATAACGAGCGAAGGAGTGTTGAATATAGTTTTTAAACTCGACATCTTCGCCATTAAAGTATCCGAGTTTCCCGCTAACACCAGCTTCTTTCGATAGTATCGAATCTTCGTGGAACAACAGCTTCAAGCAACGAGTAAACGACTTCCCCGCGAAGAGAATCCTCGCGAGGCGGCCGAGAATTTTAAATTAGTGAATGTCCGGCGGCTTCTCGTTCATATATTTTAATCGGGAATCCGGAGAGATTTAGACACGCCGAAGGTAGGAAGTCAACAATCTTCTGTCGTTTCGCTTGCGTGAAACTAGACTACCTAACATGTGACACATTTCTCGCCACAGAGTTCTCATTGTAGTGGTTTCGAGATAGTACTTGTGAATTAGTATGAAGCGCAACCGGTTCCTCCGATTATCGTCTGTACAGGCTTGAGAACTTTCTAGATGTATAAGCCCGGCCGATGATGCCTTCATTCAGGCTCTCCCGAGTTTAGGAGAGGTGGTAAAAGCTATCGGATTAGGCGAAGGTATTGTTTGCTCGCCGGAGCGGCCTATCGGACCAACTGGTCATACTGTTGATATCCATGCCTTCCTGTCCTCATGAGTTGTACTATACCAAGCTATATACTGCATGGATTCTTCCCGGATTTGCTTATATCAAGGCTACGAAGAATGTGCCGTTATAACCCCTATGTCTTAAGCACGGTCGACGCTGGGCTGCGGATGTCTACGATCATGTTTAGTGCTTATGTAGCACCTTACTCAAAAATTGGAAATGAGTTATAAGCTTGTAACTCTACGTTCACTGTCGTAGATGTATACAAAGTTCGCTCGCACTCGGAGTTATACTTTTTCGGTCTGTTATCAGTCGCCTGGGAAGTTTTTGTTCGTTTGCATGTCGAGTTGAAGATAGAGGTTCGAGCTGCGACGCAGATATCGGTTTCGCTCAACACAAACGTTTTTTGCCCTCTTTCAAACTACACGTGCCCTCTTTTAAACGTTATTTATAGTGTGATCTGTATCTTAATTACTTTTCCGTTGAATTTCAAATTGAAGAAGATATACACTTTTATGAGGCCGGGAGCTAGAGTGTGCTACATTCGCAAGCTGGCGTGATTGAGTGTACAACGCCGGACTAGATAATCAACGAGTAGGTTGAAAGAAGTGAGCCATAGTACAATATCAGATGTTTTAGCTACGATATATTAAAAGCGCTCTAATATACGTGAATTAGCAGTGTATTGAGAATTCAGAAGTTGATTAGATGTTAGGTTGAACAGAGTAGGATTTGAGATAGCGAAGGTTCAAGTTCAAGACTTTTAAATTTCAACCCCCCCAAAAAAAAAATTTAAATAAATAAATAAAATAAAAAAGACACGGCAACTATAATAGATCCTTGGAGAGATATCTTATTTAGATTTCTTTGAGGGGAATTAATCTACAAAAATCGCGTTGTCTCGATCAAAAGACATCTATCAATATTCAGCATCGAAAGATGGAATTTATTCTAGAGATTTCTTGCGTTGTTTTCTAGAAAATAGCTGTGCAAACTTAAAAACAGACCTCAAAATATATGTCCAAATTCTTTACACATAATTCACTTAGGCTATTTAGCATCTCGATAGTATCATGACGTTGAAGTGGTGGTGTTTAGACCATAATAATAATTTCTTTTTTGATGTGGAGTGCCTGTTAGACCACCCTTACTAGTTTATATGAGGCATTTGGGGGAGGTTAAAACTTGAGACCAGCTTCGGCCTAATTGGTTAATTGTTTCTTGCCTTTTACCAGAAACAACTCTGGGCACGAGCTGATAGGTCTCTAAATCAATCTTTGGCACCATCATTTGAACGCCGGTTCAATCCGGAGAATAATCATTTCATTTTCTTTTTTTGATTTTTTTTTGTATTTTTTTTAATATACTACAGATATTTTTCTACTTTAGAGAAAAACTCGTCCTCGTTTTTTTTCTTTCTTTTCTTTTTTTTTTTTTTTTTTTTTTTTTTTTTCAAAATACAGTTTCTCTTTTCTAAAGTGTTTTTATAAGCGGCTACAATTTAAAGGAAAAAAAAAAAAAAGAAAAAAAGACCTTTAAGCACGTACCCTGGTAGTGCAGCTGAATCTCACGGGATTATACTGAAGAGGCACTTTCCCTTTTTCGGCCCTGCGCCCCTGGACGTCAATGCAAAAACCCCAGGGAAAAATTTCTTCCCTCTCCGTCGCTCATAAATTCTCGTGAAATTCAAATCTCTTCCTGCTCATCACTCTCTTCCTATTATATTCGAACAGTGGATCCGTAGATTCATCCGGTCTTTTCTCTGCATTTTACAGTGGATTTATACACGATCATGATGCATTTGGCGTCGGCAATCGTAGTGGGTCAAGGTTTTCTGGTGCCGGCCGCCGGGGCGCCGGATTAGTGCTATATAAGCTCCAGGAGGGTAAAAATTTCCCTTCCAAGGGTTCGAAAAATTTATTTACCTCAGCAAAAAAAACCTCAAGGGAGTCTAGGCACAATTAAATACAAAATTATTCAGAACTCGATTCCTTTTTCCTTTACCTTTTCTCCTCTCCATCTTTATCACCCGTCCTCCAATTGAGAGACACTGTTTATCAATCAAGCCCATCTCATCTATTCGCCGAAAGAAGGGTAGCTGTTTGATAGTATCAACTCCTCCATCCTATCTCTCTAGACGTCATCCTACCTCGCCTCTCTACCTCTCTCACAATGCCGAAGCTAGGCACCATCTTCTGGTACATCTTCCACCCGGAGCAATTGCGGGCTATGATCCAATGGAAGCTCTACCACGACCCATCCACGAACGCGTAAGTTTTCTACTACCCTACACGTTCTCTCCCTAGGGCTTGGTTGCTCAAGCACAGCAGAGCTAGCTCTAAGCAAACACTGAGGCTGTCTTCGCGTCATTTCGCTCTTTTGCTGACATTATTTACAGGAACCCGAGAAGGAGTCCCCTACCCTTCGCCGCTGCTATGAATTCCTCGACCTGACGAGTCGCAGCTTCAGCGCCGTCATCCAGGAGCTGAACCCAGAGATGAGGGTCCCGTCTCTCTCTTCTACCTTATCTTACGTATGTTTTTCAAATCTGAAGCTTAAAGTTCTTAGTAAATATGCTGACAATATGATTTAGGCGCCCTCGACACCGTCGAAGACGACATGACAATCCCTCTCGAAACGAAAGAACCTATCCTCCGCGGCTTCCACGAGCTCCTCGACAACAAAGAATGGACGTTCGACGGCTGCGGCCCCAACGAGAAGGATCGCCAGGTACTCGTCGAGTTCACGGTCATCACTGAAGAATTCGCAAAGATCCCGAGGTTTACCAGGAGGTCATCCGGGATATCACGAAGAAGATGGGTAACGGCATGGCGGATTACGCTCGGCAGCCCGAGTTTGCTCTCAACGGCGTTAAGAAGATCGAGGATTACGACAGGTACTGCTGGTACGTCGCGGGGCTCGTCGGCGAAGGATTGACGCGGCTGTTCGTTCCTGCGAAGCAAGCAAATCCAGCGTTATTAGAACGTCCGAATCTGCATTCGTCTATGGGTCTGTTCCTGCAGAAGACGAATATCATCCGTGACTACGCCGAGGACCTCCGCGATAAGCGCTCCTTCTGGCCGAAAGAGATCTGGAACAAATACGTCGACGAGTACCCGGACCTCGCAAAGCCGAGAACAAGGAAGCCGCGCTGAATTGTAATTCCGAAATGATTCTCAACGCACTACACCACATCACGGAGTGCCTGTACTACTCGCCGGTATCAAGGATCAGAGTGTCTTCAACTTCTGCGCGATACCGCAGGTCATGGCGATCGCCACGCTGGCGCTGTGCTACAGGAACTACGACGTGTATTTTAAGAACGTCAAGATACCGAAGGGAGAAGCGTGCCAGCTCATGCTCGATACGGGAAACCTGAGGTCCGTCAGTGCGATTTTCAGGAAGTACCTGAGGATCATTCACAAGAAGGCTACGCCGAAGGATCCGAATTTTTTCAATATTTCTATTGCCATTGGAAGGGTGCACTATTTCTCTCAACCAACACTTTTAACATTTCCTTTTTTTTTTCTTGGTTTTAGTGCTAACAAAATTCTTGTAACAGGTCGAACAATTCATCGAATCAATCTTCCCCTCCGAAGAAGCCAAGCTGCTCGAAAAGCAACGCCAGGACGAAGTCGAGCGCAAGAGGCGCGAGAACTCGCCGAGCAGCAGCGATATTACGGTGTTAATCCTCGTTAGCATGGGTACGATCATACTGATGACGATTATCATGATGGGTGTCGCGTACATGCTCGGCGCGAGGTTCGACCTGGCGGTCCAGGAGATCGCGAGCCAGCTGCCGTTCAAGGTTCCCTTCGTCTCGTATTCTGAGGTCGCGACGGCGACGGAATCGTTTGCTGAAGCGGTGACTTCGGTTGCTACGAAGCACGCGGAGCTTTGATGGTAGGGATGATTGATGCCAAATTAGCGCTTTTATTCTATTAATTATGGTTATTTTTCAGGCTTTGAAGATCACTTTCGGTTTTTTTTCTTATTCTTCCTTTGCTTCATTATTTCATGATTATTACAATTGTAATACCCTTACATTATTACCAAGTTTTTAATTCGCTCTTTTGCACTCTTGATCACGAATTTTTTATTTCTTTTACATCGGGTAGCTTTACAGGTACAGGTAAGCAAACAGGTTTATCATTCACGAAAGGTCTTATTCAATATTAACGAAAGCACAAAATATTATTTCCCTTCGGGGTAAACTTCCATTTCATTTCCATTCACGGAAGAAATAGAAATAGAAATAAAAATACACAAACACTTTTTTATCCTCTTCCCTTCCCCGAATCTTACAACCGTGAATCTTCCTTTTCTATACTACACGTAGCTCGGATGTCAAATTGCAGCTCTAGACCGGAGAGAACTCGTTTCTCTTTTTTTCAGTGTCAGTTAGTTGTGCCGAAGATGAGCTTATATTAAAACTACATACACTACACCTTTATTATCATTGCCGATCTCGAACCCGGTTTTTTTTGCTTGGAAGAGCGATATCAATTCTTTTAATGGGTGTTGCTGTGGGGATCCGGTCGGTGTGGACATTCTTATGTTGCTGTTGGAGAGGTAGGCAGTGGTTTAGTTATCATGAGGGTGGAGTTAATAGAAATTATGAAATAAATCTATGATAGAGACTCTATGCAGGGCTCATGATTGATTTGAGCATTGAGATGAACGTGTTTTATGCGTTGGGGAAGTTGTCGAGATGTGTATAAAAACGCGCCGGAACGAATGCGGCAACGGGATGGCCATATCACGACCACCCGCTGACCTCCTGGAGAGTAGCGGATATGTTTTTCGCGTTTTCTCTGTAAATGTAGACTATGAGGCGGCTTTTTTTATCTTTCTCAAACAGCCTCCTGATAATGAATGTGGTATGCTGACGTTGGCGTTGACCGTGGAGCGATTAGTTAAAAGATTGAACTGTTATAAACCCCCCGTTTGTACTGCTCTCCAGGTATCGCATTTGGCATCGATTTTTTGGGTAGTGTTATCAGACGTCCAATGCTCGCCGGTTTAATAGGTTGGCGCTTTATGTGATTTTGGGGTTCTTCCTGTGGGCATGCATGCGCTTCGGCACTGTCGCATGGCGGTAACAGTGCCGTCGCTGTAGGTGAGCAATATGCTCGCGGTGCGAAATTGGATATCGTTGGTAAGACGATTCAGTAGTGTTTGAAAGAGCTATTACCTGTGCTAGAAGCGGTTCTTCGTAGCTATCACGTATTCGATGCATCTTTTTTGGTGGCCCTATGACGGTTCGGTCTATTTCTCGTAACCTTACGCGGATCGATAGTTTGAGACGAGTCCTCGCTACCCCCAGCGTTTAAAATTTCACGATGGGCTGTTTATGTATCCTCAGCCTGCATCTTGAAAAAAGAATGTTAGTATCTTGGCATTAACGACGTCGCCGACATGACGATCAGTTTCCTTATTAATTTTGCAGGTAACAGCGCTTGGTCCGCTTTTCTGGCTCTGTCAGCGGGTCTTTCCAGGGTAAATGGAGTATTAGTTTATGTCTTTTGGAGCTTTTCTCGATGGGGATGCACCTAAGATACTATCGCGGGGCGATAGCAAATTCTGTCGCTATTTTCGGGTGTAGCACATCCCTCTTCTCCTCATGTTTCGTGCTGCCTTGGACAGAGTACTTTTCCTACCTCATTATAGTATAACGGAGGGTTTCTATGATTCGTATCGCGGGAGTTATTGCTCTCTTTACTAGAGAAGCAATTAGAAATAAATTTTTTTTTTTTTTTTTTTTTTGTATATACGATGAAGAGAGCAGTGGATTAGTATGCGGCTTGCCGGGAATCGATATTCACTGCGATATTGAATGTTTGGGTTGCTCTCTCTAGTTCAATATCATTGGTAAAGGAGCAGATATACGCTTTTTGCGTTCCTCTAGGTAACATAGTTTTTCAAGTGCAGCGTATGCGTTGTCCTAGGAAAAGAAAAATCGAAAAAAAGGGGCAATATGGCTTGTTGGACTGATTCGTAAAACTTGAACTAATAGTTGCCATGCTATTCGTTGTTCCGGATGGATATTTGCATATATGATAGTCGGTGAGGTTCTTCTGGTTTTTGATAGTGCTATGAGATACGATTTCGCCTCTGCTAATTGGTTTTTGGTTTATGTGATTGAGAACTTGCTCCGATGAGATCGCATGCACATGAGATACTATCGCAGGGCGGTAGAAATGCCGTCGCCGGTAGGTGGGTAATATGTCCGAGAAGCTCGATGCCTCATTGTCAGTAGAACGGTTAATTAGTGATTGCAAGAGTTATAAACTCCTCTTCCTTTGTAGATACTATCGAACGCCTGGAATTTGTTAGATAGTGCTATGACACGCTGTTTGCCTTTCGAATTGGGAAATTTATCGATCGGAATTTCCTGTGTTGTGGAGTAGTTGCGATAGTATGGCTCGCGGGTGAGTCTCGGAGCTCGTTGATCGAAAATATGAGGATGGATTGGTGAAAGGCAACACGGTGAAACGATTAGATGGCGGTTGAAAGTGCTATCGAGCGCTGTTCACAATCTTTGTAGACATTATGATACGCTTCAAGTAAGCCTGTTTCCGAGTGGCTATAGGCTGCCCTCCGGTGTTTGTTAATGAATTGGCGGCTTATCCACCATCTCGACGTCACCGGACGGAAATGTAGTGGCAGCACTATCGTGTGGGAACGGGAAGGCACAGTCGTGGTTCTCACAATTCCAAAGGGATATGCGTTTCGTCGGTAAAACACGATTGTTAGCGGAACGATTTGTTAGAAGTCGAAGGCGTTATGGCCAATTTGAGAAGCCTGGACCGTTATAGACGTGAGCTTCTTAGATATATTGGCGGAGCTATAACGCGCCTATATTCTTGGTAAGTGCGTTGGTCGGTAATATCTTAGGATTTTTGTGTCGTGGAGTAGTTGCGATAGTATGATTTATGGGGTAAGTCTCGTGGCTCGTGGAATAATAATATGAGACTACAGCGGTGAAGTGCGAAGGTGAGACGATTGGTTGGAAGTTAAAAGTGCTATGAAAGGCCCTCCTTGTTCTTCTATAAATATCGCTCGAGCCCAATTGATAGTTGGTAGCAATATGGACGACAGCGTGCGGCGGATGGATTGGTAGTTTATCTAACATTTGCAAATCCTGTTGTTGAAAATGTGGTTGTGGCATTATCGTCCGGGAACCGGCGGAGGTCGTGGTCCGCGGGTAGGTAATATGCTTTTTCCAGAACAGTGTGCAATCGTTACCAGAACGGTTTGTTGGAGGCCGTAGTGCTATCAGCTCTGCCGGTAGTCACGCCCTACAGATATCGTGACGCGTTTCGACGCATCTTTTTGGTGGCGCTATGTCGCTTTTACATATTTTTCGTGAAATGGAGTGCTCGTTCAATTATGATTCCTGAAAGGCGCTTACGTCGCTCTTTTAGGAGATCATGATACGATAGTTATGTTTTGTTGGCAAAGTACTGTAGCTTGTGGATTCGAGAATATACATTTGCTTCGACGTGGAGGGTTATCATGGGTGGTGGGATTGGTTTCAAGGTTCTAGAGTAACATGATAGGTGCTCTGGTGACCATTTGTTGGTATCACGTCAGGCAGATTGATTGTTGCTATCATGCGTACACATATCCGTCGCGAAATGGAATATCAGTTTTCATCGGCTCTTGGACGTCCTCGCCTTGAAATCTGGTTCGCAGCACTATAAAACTGCAAAAACGCGCGGCCATAGCCTATGGGGCAAAATATACGTTTTGTTGGAGATAGAGATGTTATCAACTCTTTTCTAATGCTAGGAGGCAGATCACTAGGCGCTTCATCGATTTGTTGAAGGCGTTATGAGGCACATCTTGCCGCTTTGTTAATGAATCGTTTGTTTATAAGCTCTCGCTTCCACTATTGTCGAAGTTTAGTTGCGACAGTATCCTTTCGAGATACAGTAATTTGTGGCACTGTACGTCTGATTCCTTATGGGCTACCATTTGGTAAAAAAAATATAAAAAAAGAAACTATTCGTTAAGACTTCCAGATGCAACTGTAGTTTTCGACAATTCAATGGCAGCTCTATGGTTTACGCCGTTTCTTGTCTGTTGAGGAATCGGTGGGTAGTCTATCAGCCTTGAGCAAATTCGCTCGTGTGAAAAGGAGTTGCGATAGTATCATCGCATGACGAATCTCGTTAGTTGTCAATAGATAACATACCTTTTAGGTGGTTATGTAAGGTCATTAACAGCTGTACGGAATGCGTCGTTAAAAGGTTCAAAAGTGCTATGAGCATCTCTGTGTCGTCTGATCGCAGGTATCATGATCGTGTCCCGGAATATTTGGGCCAGCTATAGCACTTTCGTACTCTTCTTGAATGAATTGCTAGTTTATGCGCCGGACTTCTCTTTTTTTTGTGGCGGCGATGCGAAGGCGTCACTCTAGGGTCGGGAGAACAGGCCGCGTCGTTGCTCCTACTTTCACAATGTCCGTCCGGACAGGTATGCGAGTCAGTTCAAGTATGATTTGTTGAAGGTTGAAAGTGGTTTGGCCCGCTTCTTTGCGGTCCTCGGAAGATATCGAGAGGGGATTTACAAATTGGTTGGCAGTACTGCAGCTTTTTCTCCCTCTGTTAATGAATTGGTAGGGTATAGATTGAGTACTGTGCCGCTTCTCTTATGGAAAAGAAGTATTTGGGATAATATCCTTACACGACGAATTTCGTTTTTTGTTAGATTTTCTTGATGTTGAGACTGTATAAGATAAACAGAAGCAGTAGATATTTTTCCTGATTTTTTTTTTGATAAGACTGTATAAGACTGCTTGAGATAAAAAAACGTAATAAATATTTTTTTTTCTGGTTCTTTCTTTTCAATAAGACTGTATAAGATAACACTCATTGAACTGGCTTCCAATATCGTCAAGGCTGTATAGAACCCTTCGTTAAAAGGTTTAAAGTGCTATAAAATGCTATTTATTACTGTTTACACATCACGATGGCCGTTTGGATGTTTCAGTAGTGTTATGGCCCCTCCGACCAATAGATGGAAGATACTTTCTGGCTGGCGATTTATAATATTATTATAAGGCTGTTGTTACGATGGTATGTTTGTGAGACGGAACGTTTCGTAGGGTTGGTTTTCGGGGCATAACATTGATTTACGTGCGAATAGTGTGGGATATCGTGGGTTGGCTATTTGTTGGAGGTTGTAGTGCTATCGATGTTCTTTTAATATTCCGAAGTAAATATTACCAGAGGCTCAACAGCTTCGTTGGGAGGGCTATGCCACATTAATAGACGTATTCTACGTAAATGAATTAATATTTACTATATGGTTCTTGACAAGTTGGGAAATCTAAATGCTATATGATATTCACGCAGCGGAGGACTGGCCGTTGCCCATGGATGGGAATACGTTCAGCCGGGCTTGCGAGATCTTCAGTAGGACGATTAGTTATAAGTTGGTGTCTGATAGCCTCTCTGTTGGCACTCCACAAGGATCACACAGTGCAATTCGTAGGGTTTATTGATAGTGCTTTTATTGATAGTGTTATGCCTGTGATTAATTTTCTCTTAATGAATTTGGCAATTTATGTGCTTCAGTTCCTCTGTTGTATGGACACGCGTTGCAACAATATTTTAAAGAAACAGGAAGCCTTTACCGCTCACGAATCGTTAATACGTGCTTGGTCGATATGAGGCTGTCGTGTGCGAAGCGATTGGTTCCAAGGCTTGTCGTAAGTTATAACATTCTCCGTTGCAGTGCAGATATGTGGTCGCCCTCATGGTTTCTTGTAGAGGCTATCCTTCGTCTCGATACGCTGAGTCGAATTGTAGTTTATGGCTTGCGCTTTATGCTATTTTGAGGGTGCTTTTGCGATGGTGTGCTTGCAACATAGAAGGGTTGTTGGTTGTATGTTAATAGTATATTATCTACCGGACAGAAGCCAGACATTGTTAGTGAAGAGGAATAGCTAACGGTCAAAAGTGCTACGGTACGAGCATCCATTCATTGTCCTCTACAGACGTCCCCAGAGCTTTCTACTGTCTATTACTGATGCTATGAAGTCTTTTCTGCCCTGTTTGTGAATAGATTGGCGGTTTCTATGTCGAAAACTTCTCCGCGAAAGTATAATTGCAATAGTGTGTTTGCGCGATGCGACTCTGCTGGGGCTTTAGTAGAGATAGATCTATCCTGATAGGTAGGGTAGCAATTAGTTGCTGGTATAAATGCTATCGCCGCTTTCTCGATGCACTTTATAGGATCGAGGTGCGCTGTACTCTAAGGTGTATTTATTTCCCCGTAAGTGGGCTAGGATTTCATCGTCCCTAAGCCACTTGGTTGTAATTGCGGTGTCATGTTTACGCGATATAAAACTTTCGTAGATCATAGATTAATGCACCACTCTAGACTTGGGTGGATATGTTTCGTTATCAGCCATATGAGACTTTTTCGTTAGCGTTGGATCATGATTTTGGTGGAAATTGGTGTTTTTGTACCGAGTAACTCGAGATCAAGTGTATTGCTGTACACCCTCCATTTAGTAGCACGAATGAACAGAATCTGGACCAAAAGAAAAAGAAAAAATAAATAAAGACAGATTCAACCATTCCTGATGTTAGGTTCTAGATTGGGCTTACGAATCGGAGAATTCCATGTTGTAGACGATTCTATCTCTCTTGGTAAACCGAAGACGATCAAAAGTGGTAAATTTCGATCTTTGCGCTCAATTCAAGCTTACAAACTCAACTACACCTGCAGTCGAGCCTATAATTCATCTTTACCCTTTTTTTGTTGCACGGTTCTCTACGGAGGTCGGTTACAATTATGTAAAGGAGACTAATGGGGCGATACCACTCTATACCTCCCCACATTGCCGATGTTCTTGAAAGTATCAGTTCTGGGAAGCGCTTAGTGCCACGGTTAAAGCTCATTACCTAAATCGAAATAATATGCGTTGATCCGATGTGAATCGCTAAAAGCTATGTGCTGGAATTCTGATTCCCGTGCTTGAAAGACAATGCCGGATTTAAACTACTAAATAGAAAATTATGTTTTGATAGTGAGTGCTGGATAGAACTCATTACACGTTACGTGAAGACTGATTTAGATATAATGCAGTCTCCAGTTTGTTTCCGAGCACATAGACTCCAACTTTTTTCGAGGAGATTGTTTGAGGAAAATTAGCGCCCCAACTGCGACTTCATAGATGAGTGTGACTCGTGGACTGTTGACGTAAGCGCAAGCTTTCATGTATATATCATGATATCGCCAGGGGACATTTATGCTGTTCAAGGAGGTCAAATTTGGAGAATAGGATACCAAGAATCTCAACTAGTGTTGAGTATGAATATTATTTTAATGTTCGGATAATACTTTATGCTACAAGCTGCAATCTTATAACTCCAAACGCTCCGATATGATGGGATTCGCAGTTCTCGATAATCAGGGTTGCGATTTTCTATAAGTAGTCCTTTTTCTCATGGCTAAAATGAAGCTTACTTGTGTTTGGCGTCTGGGATTTGAAGAAACAGATTACAAGCGGCACAAACGTCTGGTCTCGCCGTTTAGTGTTTTCCTTTTTTCTTGTATCAATATAGCTTTCGAGAAAGTACGCGGCATGAAAGGCCTACCTTGCTAATTGATATATTTAGGATTATTATTTCCTGTAATAAGGATATACTCGCCAACGGTCGAATATTTGTATTCATAGCCTGGCGTAGTTAATTGGAAAGCCTACGTCTCAGCACCTCCATTTTCGGGAAATTTTGTTTCCATGGGATCGAAAGCTTCAAAGTGTCCGCAGTAATCTTATCCTTTCGTCGGGTTTCTATTCCTGTTGACAAAGACCAGTTCTGAAGAATTTGGAATACACAATTCGTGGCGCCACACGAAGCATAGATATCGGTAATTTGGAACCATCCAGGCAGTTCCTACGTATTAAGTCTGCGGCAAACTTAGTGTGTCGCGGTGTTGTTCTCAGAATGATATCCTGTATAAGTCTCTATCTCCGAACCTGAAGTACGTAGGTAGGTTGTCCCATTAGGCTCAAGTCGACTCTCTGCTAGAAAGGTTATAGGAGACAGTGCTCAACCGTGTTCTCTATCCACTGGCTGGTACTGAAAGGCGATAGTAACTGCTAGATGTACGAAGACGCGAACTCTCGCTTTCGAATATGAATGTAATGAAGAGTAAATTTTAGGCTTAAGGGTGAGAAAAGCTATCTGAAAGACTGGAGAATCTTGTCTGGCGTATCACAGGACGCCTCAACGTCATTAAGAGTCTATCCCGCGTTCTAGCTGAGGTTCAATAGCTCATAGCGATCAAAAAATCACGATATCATCTAGCCCCGGACAATACCAATGAGATTGCATTCTCCTACAGTCAAGCCCTACCTGCCGTCGCGTCAAGTTAAATGCGTGAGCATTGAAGTTACTTTATTTTTTTAGGTCGCCGTAGTGTTACTACGGCGTCGAACGCGTCCTTATCCGACATGTATCTTCCACGGAAGAGGTAGTAATAAGATCCAATCACGGTAGCGGCGGACAAGCCTAGCGCTTTGACACCCTTTTTACTGATTTTAATATCGCCAATCGGTAGTGATGGGCCTTCAGGCGATGGGACTTTGCCCTCCGATACGGGCCTGATCGTAGATCTTCCTATTAGTTTGTCCTAGCAGATAGCTTGATATCTTGACGAGAGCGAAATTACTTTGAGCTTTAGATTAATATCGTCTTTTGTGGCTTTTAGCAGGGTTTCCTTGTTATTTAGGTCGCCAATGGGTACTAATTCGAATATCTTTGCATTTATTCTTGTATTATAATGATGACGTTCTTCGTTTCACTTTTACCAAGTGATAGGATGCTTGATATTGAACGATAGAGTATACCATGTCATAAATTATTGAAGGAATTTTGTATTCGAAAGGCCGTAGTTACGAGCATAAACAAGTAGTTTAATACCCTGGGTCATTGATTAAAAGAAAAGAAAAGGGCGGGAGGCGCAAACACAAAATACTGATTTACTAGTAGAAGCTCTCATGATGAGAGGAGACCTTTCATAATTGTAGCTACTACTTAACTTATTATTACCCAAATATAGCTTTTGTTTCTGCGTTGTTACCCTCAGTTTTGAGAGCTGAACCTCAAACCGTCTTCGAAACTTCGAATTTATTATAGTATTATTACTCTGATGGAAGTGACGAGTTTCGTATAGAATAAAACGTTTACTTGCCGCCCTTCGTAATGCTACGCGGTATATTTACGGTTTTAGGTGTACATGGGTGTTCGTAATTCACAGGATGAGAAATGTGCAGCCACAAAAATGGAGAGAGAGGAGATAAGTTATTTTCATCTGTTGTCTGCGATAGATTTATAAATGTAGTTGTTGAGCTTAAGTGGAGAGGAGTTGTGAGGGTCTCTGGATCAGAGGAGTAAGGTGCTTTTTTTTTTTTTTTTTTTTTTTTCGGCTCTCGCTTGTTAAGTCTACGTTTTTCATAAGAGAGAAGCAAATCCCGAGGATTTAAAAGTCCCCATGATATTTTGATTAGGCAGTGGATATGTTTGGCAGCCATTGCGGGAACCTGTATGTTTATGTTTTCAAAAAGGGAAACCGTCAGTCAGGACTCGGAGTAAAACAGAAATACACCCCCCCCCCCCCCCCAAAAAAAAAAAAATTAATGGAAAAGAATGATGGGCAGCAGAAACAAGTAGAGACATATGAATAACAATAACAATGAAAGAAGTAATGAAGATCCTGATCACTTACGAGAGAATAAGAAATGCAGCCTGCAATGGAAGTAGAAAACAGATTCCTGACCAATATATTAATATTTTTGTGCTCAATTGAAAGTAATGTTTACTGGGTCCCACTATTCGTTGCTCAGTGCTAAAATAAGTACAGGTGATGAGAAACAATAATGAACGTTTCTCATGCGATTTCTGTGAAACCCCGTTTAATCAATAATAAGGAATAAGGATATAAAAGAAAAAAAAAAAAACGAACCTCTAGCGCAATCGTCAAGTACATAGGCTACCGCTGTTCTGCTTTGGCGATAAAGAATTAAAAAAAGGAATGAAGGTCTGAAAACATGATTCCGCTTTGCCAATCTTAGAGATCTCCTTCGATAACTTCTGACTTTTTGTAACTTTTTTTTGTGGCCCTGATCATCTTAGCGATAGTGAAAAGAGAAAAGTGGCAAATGAGTGTCTAGCAAAACCCCTGTGTGGACTTCTCCCGATTGCCTCTGCTGCTACACAGTAAATTTTAAAATTCCCTTTTTAGAAAAAATTTTTTTCCAGTTTGTATTTGAGAACGTATAGAAACTCTTCGGCATCCTCCATCCTGCTCAGGTGATTCTTGCGGCCGTGTGACTCCCTTAATGGCCACGTCTAGCTAACTGTGCCATAGAGCCAACCTGAGCAAGGACCCTTCTCGTCGAATGCGATCCATCTCCGGGTATGTTCTTGTCGTCCATCAATCCCAACTGTTTAGTTCCGAGACGAATATTCCATTGGATATCGATTGCCGTAACCGCTCCGTAAATAGCGCGCTACTCCCAACCGTGAAAAAATTGTATCCCCGAGTTTCGAGCCGACTGTCCGTAAATCAAAGGGTAGTTCGTTTAAGATTCAGAACGGCCGCCTGCGATCAAAACTTGTCGGGTCCTCTGGAGGTATTCTGCCTCTTGCGCGGTTCCTTTTTTTTTTTTTTTTTTTTTGCGCCGTTCTTATATTTGTCGTATCTCCGGGCCTGCTACCACCGTGGTGGTATAGTGATACGCTTGTGGCGGTGAGAGGGTTTACTCCTCGATGGCTATTAGGAGACCGTGACGAGAAAGCATGAAGTGCCTGTGGGTGAGATCTACAAGATTGACGATGTTCGGTTAGGGTAGATATAACTTGGTAGCAAAGATAGATATATTCCCTTACGCACCTTTAAGAATGACTTCGATTGGGCTGGCAGTTGTTTAGTGTCAATTACCCAAGAGATATTTGAACGATTAAGGGAAAGGGGGGTGGGGAGGTATTGAAGTTGAAGAGCTATACTTTTGTTTCTGCTGTTAACGATGGAAGTTAAACAAGGAATCGATGAAGGAAGAGATGTTATGAAAGGTGGAACCTTAGATTGGTAGAAAGAGAGATATTTGCTCAAGCATTCAAGTACTGCAGTATTTACTTTTAAGCGCTTCAGTAGGTATTTATTTTCAACGATTTCAGTATTTATTTTTAAAATTTTGGAGGAAGGGCTGGGAGGAACCCTTCCAAAAATAGATAAATAAGTAAATAATATATATATGAAAAGGAAGAATTTAAGTGAGCAATATTGACTGTATGCTTTCTTCCGATGATCAAGGGCACTCAATACTCAGGAATTAGATTCTCAAGAGTAACCAAATTATAAACCGCTATTCTACATCCGATTTGATATAAAAATATATATATATATATATAAAAAAAAAAAAAAAGAACGGGAAAGAAAGAAAAAAAAAAAAAATAAAAGGAAAGAAGGTAAAGAAGGGGTCCAAAATAGAATGGGAAAAAAGAACAGAGAAGAGGAGAATTACCCACTACCTCTGCTGAATTCATGCCGGAAGTATAGCTAAAGAGAATATCCAAATATCTACTGAGTAACACATACGCATTTGATTTGACGTAGGCCCATACTCACTTCTACATACCAAGTATGCGCAAGCTCATCGGGAATATCGGTCCGAGGATTGGTGACCATCTGGCAAACGTTGTCAGCTATATCTACTAGGTAGATAAGTCATGCACACCCTATCGAGAGGGTAAAGCTCCAAATGCCATTGCTATTTGAAATAGAATGGCCTCATACTGGTTCTTCATATAAGTCATCTCGCAGATGTTGTCCCGAATATGTGCCTTTGATATACCTCGTAAACTTATCTGAAATATTCTCTATACCCATTCTCTTAGAATACCTTGTACACGAAAAAAAGAAGAAAGGAATATCCCATGTACGCTGAGCTTTCTCAGGTGGGAGCGAACAAACAAACAGATCAATATTTTTTGCGGGTTTCAATTGTAGTAATATCTACTGAGCTAGTAAGTATAGGATGCTCAGTAATTTTCGCTAAACTAAGTGCAGGAGTAAGAAAGTAATAATAGAAGCATCGACATTCGTTGATGTCATTGCCGTGAAACGTTAAACCTGAACTAAAATATCAACAATAAGGAATAAGTATGTAAATAAACGAATGTCTAATACCATCTCTGGTTGTGTGGGCTACCGTTCTTTTGTTTTGATAATAACAATGGATAAGTGAATGTCTAGTGAACGCCTCCTTTGCCAATCTTGTCTGCACTTCTCTGGATGACTTTAAATTTTTTTTTTTCAAGTTTTCTACCAAGTCATCTTCTCTTCCATCTTCTGCCTGAGGTGATACAAAATTCTTTTGCATCTTCCATTTTTGTCAGTGTAGACTTATGGCCGGAGTGGCCCCCTAATGGCCACGGACCTTGCGGTGGCGGCTGCGGGTAGCGTGAATGCGCTTCGGGGCTCCAGTGTCGAAGTACTTCCACTTCTTGACCCTGATCGCCTTGTGAGCGAACTCGTCGTGGTGGTCGGCGTCCTGTTCGAAACTCTCTCGCCTTTCGATTCGGCAAGCATCTTCGGCCTCCTAGGCCTGCCGCGGTGCTGGCCGTCAGTGATCTCAGAGTCTTGGAGATCTGGCAAGTTGAGAGGCTCAGCGAGATCGGTGAAGCCACCCCACATTCCAAGCTTCTTATCGTCATCGTCAGGGCCGGAAACCGGTTTGGCGAGGGAATCGATAGGTTCTCCACGGGATGACTGAATAACCAGGGAAATAGCATATGGTGAGGGTGGGCAGCTGATGGACTTCTGACGAGCTCTGTTGGAATTGTTAGGAATATTAAGAAGGACGCCCAGACTCGGGAAGTCGATTTTGCTGTTGAGATCTGGAATGGTAGACTGAACGCTCGGAGAAGAAACAGGAATAAAAGTCGGGAATGGGATAAGATTGTCACCAGGGACCAGGATGAACTTGGTAGACTCCGGCTGAGGGTTGGTAGCAGGATAGTTGGGATCCAAATTGAATGCGTCGCGGTTGTATGGGTCAGGATTGAAGTTCTTGGCATCGGACCACTGGGAAAGAATATCGTCGTTGTCGACATCATCATCGTCGCGAGGCTCCCTAAGGGTAGCTTTCTTTGGGAAAGGAAGATCCGCACTGGTGAAAACTGACTCGTGATCATTCAAAGAAGCCAAGTCTTGCTGAGGATCCGCATCGCCAGAAGGAATTGAAGCCTGAACCGCAGTGTCCTCCGGACCCTGTTCAGCTGGATTTTGGGGAGCAGTAACATCCGAATCCTGAACCGCGGTATCCAGCTCAAGACCCTGTTCGGAGGGATCCTGTGAGGTGGTAACAACCGAATCCTGGGCGCCGTCCCTACGGTAGCCTTTAAAGAAATCGACCCATCTCACCGGGTGCGGGAAGCAAGCCTTGCCTTCCCTGTGGAGTTCATTGTATAGATTCTTCAACACTGACGGGAGGAAGGTATCGTCGCCGATTTCGAATGACTGAGGGCCTTCCGGGTTGCTGCAAAGAATTTGAGCACCGTCCAAGGTGATCCAGACTGGAGCCTGGTTGGAAAGGATGGCTTGACGACCGACAAGCGTCTGCTGGATAACAGTGATGGCATTCGAATCCTGGATTTTGGACAATTCGGAAGGAGTAGCAGCCAAAAGCCCAGAACCTTCCGAGATTGAAAGAGGCTCCGAGTTCGAGTCCGAAGGGGCTTCCGAGTCCGAGTTAAAGTAGCTGCCAGAGTAGCTGTCGCTTTCATCCAAATCTTTAGACTTCTCGGATTTGTTGGAAGGCTCGGAGCACTCGGTATCGGTCTCCTTGCCGTCGTACATGGAATCAAACTCGGTGGTAACATCCGTGACATGGCAAAGGGACATGGTAGACTTGGTAGCATCGGAACCGTTCGCGACCTTGGCACTCTCCAGATCGTTTTCGTTGTTGTTGTTGTTGTTGTTGTTGTTGTCGTTATTGCCATCCTCAGGCTTGGATCCGGACGCGATGAAGTTCCACTCTTCTGAATTGGAAGGCTTCATCTTGGCCAAGTCAGCTGGAAGCTCACAGACCCGCTCGATGGTGTAAGCGTCGTTCTTAGCGCAGGCAGCGCAGGTGTCCAAGTTCTCGCACTTTTGGCGTTCCAAGTAGGCCAGTTGAACGGAATGGTTGGGATCGTGCATGTCGTAGTCCTTATGGCTCGCAACGGACTTCTGCCTCTTGAGACCTTTGGTGAAGTCCAAGAAGTCGACGAGCTTGTCCAAACGATCTCGCGTTTCTCGCGTTCCTTGAGATCCTTGCAAGCATCCTTGATTATCTGCGTGCAGAGAAAGAAGATGGCAAGCGGATGTCCTCAACGGGGAGATGCGCAAACCTGTTCTCATATTCTTCTTGAGAAGCGGGGATCTGTTTATCTGAATAAGGGTGGTAGAACTTTTTAAGGAAGAATTCGTTAAGTTGGAGCAAATCGGGGTCTTGTAGAAACTTTTCCATTAGTTCCACCATGCGTATGCGCATGCATTTCTTTTCTTCGACCTCTGCCATTTTGAGAAGGAGAAAATAATTTAAGTAATGATTTAAAGAAAAGTTGTAATAATGAAAAAAAAAAAAAAAAAAAAATAGATAAAAAGAGTAATAGACGTTCAAATACTTAATTAGTAGTAATACTTAAGTAACAGATAAAAGTAGTAATAATTAATAAATCTTCCCTTTTTGCTTTACCGTCTTTCTGCTCTTTTTCAAGTATTAATAATGAGTAATAAAAGATGCTACGTAAAAAATGGGAGAGATAAATACGGAGTTAAGTGATAAAACAATAATGAATAATCTCAATCAAAAGTTTTAATAAGTAGCTTTCGTATGGTAGTTAGTATCGTCTTTTTAAGTAGAGGTAGCTGGAACTTTTGATTTGATTTTGAAAATTGTTTACTTAGTTGGTAGAAAAAAAAGAAGAATTAGAAAGTGAGAGGAGGGGGTGATATTTACAGTAGAGGTTGCTATCACCAAATTTTATTTTTTATTTTTTTTATTTTAGTGCGAAGCTTTTTTCATTTTTATTTTCGCGGCAAAACTCGCGATAGCAAAAAAATGTGGTGTTGCGCACCAAAAGAAAAATAAAAATAAAAAATAAAATAAATAAATAAATAAATAAAAGCTTGGCAAATAGTCAACTCTCTTCCCATTATTGTTTATTTAATTTTTTCTATTGATGCTATTTATCACCCAATGGTATTTTTATTCTGCCCACAAACTGAGGAAGGAAACTTCGTGCACACCATCTTTTTATTTCATTTTATTTATTCAATCATTGAAAGGCTGCTTGCTTCGTCGTGGCGATCGATGCCTCTCTTTCGGTGACTGTTTCTTGATGAGATATATGTATCTACTACGAAGGGGTATATAAAAAGTACTTGAGAACTCCCGAGTCTCTTGGTGGAAGTTTTGAGCAACTGGCTTCATAAGTGATATCGCGACATAGGCATCTCGATGGGAGCTTCTCGCGAGCACGAAACACGTGTGCCGGACAGCATCTTTAATGTTGAAGCTAGAGGTTGGCTATAGCACACATAAAAGGGCTGTGAAGCAATTCAATCTTTCCCCTGGGTCTCCCTTGCTTTCTCGTGAAGATGGTCTATGGTCTATTTAACACACTTAAGTACGTTTGTAGACTAATGGGTCGTCATGATCGGTATATGCCAAGAGATATTTAAAAAGCATCCTACCAGAACGACCCCTCCGTATCTTCCGATCCCCCAACTCTCGTCAACTACGCTCCCCCGGATAATCCATATCCATATCAGCATGCTCAAAATCCCACGTTTACCCCAAAGACACCAAACTCGCCGCCCACATCTGCGGATAAAACACGCTCTTCCAAAAACTCCAGATTATACCCTGCGACAACCACAGTCCTTGTCCTGCAGCCCACGCTACCAAAGCTACAATCCCCACGTTTTCCTGCCAGCTACGAATCCGCTGTTTGGTAAATACAGCGGGAGTAGTACGGTACCTATGAAGTACTGCGACGTGCAGACCTTGTTGAAGGCGACGAAGGAGAGCGTTTGCAGGAACATTGTCTTTCCGAGCCGTGGGATTTAGAGTATTTTAGGTATGAGGAGCGTGGAGAGGAGGATTTGCGGGAGGAAGGCGAGGCGTTCGAATTTAATTGAGGTGGTGGAGACGTATGAGGTGATGAGGAGAGGTAGAGGAGCATGTTGTACGGCGAGAAGTTGTGCCGGTGTCGGAGCGGGTTACGTGGTAGAGGAAGGTGTGCTCGACGAATGGCATACCATAACTAGAATAAATAGAAACACATTAGTTTAGAGCTCCAAATACAATGATAATTTTGAAAGAGAGATGAAGAAAAAGACGCACATCGCAAACATAACCGCATTAAGCGCCATAAACGTTCCAAAGCTAATAACCGCAAACTCCACCTTTCCCTCGTAACAAACCCCCACAACCCTTTCCGTTCTTACTCCGCCCATCCACCATACTACCGTCGGCGCGTAGATAAAGGGTATATCTTAAAGTGCACCGCGACGCCTAGGGCTACCGCAGCGCTCTTCCACCGCCTCTTCTCCGCCGCGTACAGCAGCACTATAACCATAGCACCCAACACTCCCTCCGAGGATCCGCGCGTGCTGATCGTCGCCACCATGGGGTTTAACAACCACACTGCGGCGGCGTACTTGATGTCCACGCCGAGTTTTATCATCAAGTACCCGCTACAATATCGCCGATCGCAAAGAGGATCTTCGAAGGAGAAGAAGAGGTATTGTGGGCGAAGGACGTGGGTAGGAGTAGCCATGATAGGAGAGGCGTGTAGCGGTATGTTGAGCGGTCGTAGGGGGATTGCGAGTTGTATACGTAGCGAGAGCGTCGGTGAAGACGAGTAGTCGATGTCGGTGTATTTTATTGGGGAGGTGGCGTCCTGCAAGAGGCCGTAGAGGAGGAGGTTAGGCGGAGGAGGGAGACGCGATGAGGAGGTTGCGGGTTGGAAGTATGTGGATGCGGTTGCGGAGCTGTACCCATGGTTGGAGAAGGGGAATTGAGGGTCTCGAGAACCTCAGAAGAGACGTGATGTTCGAGTTTTTTGAGTTTTTGAGGTTTGCAGGTTGAAATTCTGGTCTTTTTGCTAAGGAACGTGATAATCGCGTGGCGTCGAGGTTCAATTAAAGTCGCGCGTGTTATTAGTCGGTCGCTTGGTGTCACGCAATTTTATTCGGTCACGCTACTGGTATAAACGGGCCGAGACTGAAGTGACGACCGAGTTGTTGGTGCTACCCCACACTCTGAGTTTATAAAGTCTTCTAGTTGCTTACCCTCCATGTAGAAAACCCCACCTACATTATCACTTCGAGATCACGACCTTGGTTGTTTCAACATAACAATCTCCAAGAAACAAAAAAAAAAAAAAAAGAAAGAAAACATCAATTCTTCAGTCAAAAATGTCAACGTCAGACCACCCCCGTACTCTACTCCTCTTCCACGTCACGCCGTCCGTCCAGAACCTACGCTCGGCGGTCTACTCAATCCTCTCCACTTTACTCCCCGAAGGTCTAAATACTCCCGGCAAAAAGATCCTCGAAATCGCGATCCCTCTGCCGCCAAATATCCCGCCGTCCCGCCGAAAGTCCTTTCCTATCGTGAATAACATCCTCAAGTCAGCTTACTCTCTCGTCGCGATATCCCGCCGAACGGGCGCTGGACGTTAACGTTATCCTGCTTGCGTCTCCGGCTGGAGGTGTGAAGCCGGCGGTGTCGTTGTCGATTTGAACGTTTTGCGGGAGAGGGGCGGTTGGAAGGACGTGCATGTTGTCAAGACGGTGGGTCCAAAGGCGATGCTGGGTTGAAGGAAGAAACGGAGGTGAACAAATTGCTCGAAATCTTCGAAGGGAGGAGCGGTAGGGAAGGTGGAAGGAGCGGCGTTGGAGGTCAAGAATGACCATTTCGTGACGGATGAATGGTGGGATGACGATAGCGTCGACGCCAGACTTGCGGATGATGACGATATGGAGAAAGGGAACGATATTGTTTGCGGTAAGCACACAATTCATTCACAGTTTACGAAAAAAAAAGAAGGGCACCGCTTTTCTACAAAGGTTCAAAACATTGTTTTATTCCGGGTAAAGCAAGCTAATATTGTATCTTCACTCACGCAGTCGGCGGTACATTCGACGGCATCCACACCGGCCACAAGCTCCTCCTGACAATGACCGCCTACCTCCTCCGCCCCGGCCCGCTGCGCCCACCGCACCGTCCCACCAACCTCATCTGCGGCCTAACGTCCACGACCTCCTCCAGAACAAGGCCAACAGGAACGCATCGCGAAGTGGCCGTACCGCAACGCCGCCGTAACCGAATTCCTCACGTCCATCATCTCCTTCCCGTCGACGTCCACCAGCGCTAGCTCCATGAACGACCACCGCCGCCGACGGGTGCTCCGCATATTCCTCTTAGTCCGAGTAAGAGCTCGTTCTCCCAGGGCGGGTAGCGACGCACTTGATCCTCCAGCGAATCCTTCGCCGGCGTTGCATTTGGAGGTTCACGAACTGCACGATATGTTCGGGCCGACGGTCGCGAAGGAGGATTTAACGGCGCTGTGCGTTAGTGAGGAGACGAGGAACGGTGGGGATGCAGTTAATCAGAAGAGGAGGGAGAAGGGGTGGAAGAGCTGGATGTTTTCGTCGTTGGGTTGGTACAGGAAGGAAGGGTGAGAGGATTAATAGTACGGAACATAGGAGGATGGCGAAGGAGAAGGAGGAGGGAGGGAAGAAGGAGAGATTTGACGATGAGTATGTACCGTGGAAAGGAGGGATTATTGATGGTTAGAGGGAGGAGAACCAGAATGAAATGTCCTTGTGCCTTTCTTTGTATCGCGAGCTAAGAATTCTCAACGAATGGAAAGGGAAAGGAAAAGAGGTGAAAAGTATGTTTTACATCAAAAAGCACTAATGGTAATCTTGCCGTTACTGAAACCAAGATATAAACGTTCTCTTTCTTATAGACGAAATACCAAAACACGAATCGAAGTAGCAATTAAATCCTCGAATAGCTGAAGTAACTTCGGATGTACAATTTTGAAGAGCTCCAACAAATCCAAGCTTGATAAGCCAAACTGAGGACATACAGAAGACCACTAGTATTCATAGATGGAGCCATTCTGTAGATCTGGCTTTAGAGGTGTGCACGAAAAATCGAGAGTAAGAAGTAACTTCGGGCAAAATTGTAAATGTTCTCGAAAGATCCTGTATTCTCGTTGGAACGCTTATGATTCCTATGCCGTAGTACTCAAGACATAGCTTCCAGTAGTCTCGAGCAAACGCTCTTTTTTAAATTTCGCTCTGCAAGCAAAGGCTCTGTGAGAGCCAAAGAAGAGCGTCCCTTCGAGAGTAAGCTTCCAGGAGCATGTTTTTCGATTTTAATCACGTCGAGTGAATAGAAAGAAGCTTTTCCTTTTCTTTGATTTGTTTACTTTGTATTTTTGAAAAAAAAAAAAAAAAAAAAAAAAAAAGCGAGGGACAAAATAGAAGTGTTTGGTCTCCACAATTGAAGAAAGAGAAAAGCAAAACAAGCAGAGATCCTCTTCAAACACTACTTAATCCTACTTATTCACGTAGCTCAATTCACGATCTACTTTCGTTACTTTGATTAGCGGTGTTTGCTAAATTCGAAGATATTTGCTGTGAAGCGAGTCGATCGGACCATCACCAGCCATGCCTAAATTCACGCACAAGAGGTACCATTCCTGTCGGTTGACCAGGAGGAGATATGCAGTTTCGGAACGTTGTTCACGCATCATAGCAGCATTTCCGAGCCAGGGTAAGTTTTCTCTCTGCTTTTGCACACCCGGATCTCCAGTTCAATGCTATCTAGTAGCAAACCAGCTATGCAAGGTCTATGCTAACATGTATATTTCATCGGCTGGCAAGATACGTAGGTTATCTGCCGATAGGGAAAGCTATAAAATGGGTGATATACGACGAGCTCCCTGCTCCCTCTTAAAAGAGAGTACCTTCCGCGCGTACATCTACGGCAAAAGGACTCAATACCGTCCTGCAGTTCGGCACGCGGACGTCGGCAATCAGAAGAACAGCGCTATACTTTGCGATAACCCAAGCGGGACGATGACGTTCAAAGACAGCAACGGGCAGCCATGACCTTTCACGTTATGGGGCTAGGCGTCCTCCCCATCGTTATCAACCATATTCCTTCTTAATCCAATGTTTGTTCTTTCTTTCCCTCTGCAAATAAGTGGGATTAGAACCCACACTGACAAGCTTTCGCTTTAGGCCTCATCGTCGAAGATCTCTTCCCGGCCCTCGCACCGCACACATGCCAGCTCGACGCCATAATCACCGCAACATCTTCAAAGAAAGCGGGCTGTTCTTCCACTCCTCGCCGACGTACGGTTTCTACCTCACGGGCAACCGACCAACCTCGCCTGTACCGCGAGGACGACGGTATCGAGCTCCTCCGCATTAACATTGCCGGCTGGTGCGAGATGGATAGAGAGACGAAAGTGCATGTCGGTAGCATCGGCGTCTACTTCGGCAAGGACTCCTGCTTCAACCTCGCCAAGCCGCTGACCGACGATTGCCTGAAGGGGAAGTGCGCGAAGTGGATGGCGGAGAAGGCGTCAATCGCGGCGGCTATTTGGGCGTGCAGGCTACGTTGAGGATTAGGCACGTCACGGGTGAGATTTGGCCGCGTTAAGGTAAGTAGATCCCCGCTTGTCGCTTTCCTTTCAAACCAATGCTCGTTGTTTCTATCATTTATTCTTTAGACATTTCTTCCCTTCCCAAAGAGTCCTTTCTCCTTTTCCTTCAAAATTTCTAACAAGTGCACTAGATCTCACCGACTCCGACTACCTAATCTGCGGCATCCGTAATGACATGCCAACCTCACCGACCAAGGCTACATCTACTCCAAACTCCTACCCACATAAATAGGACCTCTGGGAGGGTTTGGCGTACATCATCGGCGAAGCGAAGCGCATCCAGGTCCACGTCGACTTCTGCCACGTACCCGCCTCGTCCAACGTCGGTGCCGTCGATCTCTCCCAGCTCGGTTCCCAGCCAGCTCAAGGATCATATACGACGTGCAGGTGAAGCGGACAATGGCGCGGCGCTGCAGAGGCTGCTTAAGGAGAGGGTGACCAAGGAGCCGTTCCACGACATGTGGATCCGCATGCTAGGCACGGCTGGTTGGGCGTTCCAAAGGGATTAAGGTGACCTGGAGGTCATCGAAGAAGGATGCAGAGGCGAAAGAGTATTTTTAAGGAACTTTGACTTTGTTATATTTTGTATTTTGCCGTTAACCATGGCTTCCATACTAGGATTCAAAAGAGGGGTATCGGATATGTGAAGTTTCGATATATCTCTTGTCTCCTTTTTTCTAATATTCATTGAAGAGCATTGATTTTAAGTTCCTAGCGTCCTTCTCCCCTTTTATGTTCATCTTTCCCCGGTTTATTCTTTATATAGTTGTCTTCCTACAGCTCGCGGAGTCATTTTTTTTTTGTTTATTGTTAGCCCCATGCTACCGGTATCATCTATAATCATGGACCGTCGTCCTGCTGGGTTTATTCTTTACTGCTCCAGGAAGCGTTTTTTCTCAATTCGTCGTTTCTCCCTCTGCACTCAGGTAGTGGAGACCTATACGATACCCCTATATAGTCCGATTGTTAATTGCACCAACGACACATCTTCTCTTCTTTCTCTCTTCAGTTTCTTGGGTGTCACTTCCCTACGCTTTTTCTGCAACTCATTTGTAATCCTTTTCCGGCACGATCAATATCGTTCCGTCTTCCTCCAGTCAGATTTAAGTCTAACGTTCTCTTTTTCGAAAAACCTTTCTCATCCAGTAAGAAATATTTCCATAATCTTGGGAGCAACTTTACTTGGACGATTTCAAAACTTCTCCTTTTTTTAATTATCACGATGAATGAGTTCTTTTATTGCCACACTTATACCATTCCGTTCCCTCGGTCTAATAGGAACCGTTCACCATTCTGTGATATCGCTCTTTTTGAAATTTCAATCTCGTCGAGTTTTAGGTGGACATTCGTCTAGATTACAATAACAACATTATTACACTTTCAAGGGTTTTTGCCGATGGCCCTTTTTTGAAAAATGTAAAGAGCCAAAAAAGGGTACGAATATCCTCAATATCACAGGAGCAAGTTACAATTGTAGCTGTGAAGGCATTTTTTTTAACTCCTTCTCATTCGCGCTTAAACAGGATTTGGAACTCGTCAGTCTGGTTGTAAAGATTTGCTCGAATGTATCACTCTCAATAGTACGATGTATACTGCAGTTGAAGTCGGATTTACACTTTGAAAAATTCATTTTTGGAATGAAAACAACTGGTAAAAGGTTAATACTGTGGCACAATACGGCAACTGAAGCATTTCCGGAATCACGGGTAGTGAATAGCTCGCAGGATAACTCGAACGGAATACGAGAGGGGGTTAAGGAATGGAATCCTATCAGGGTTTGAGATGAAATTCCCTTTTTGCATTTGCAAGGTGGACACGATGTTGATGCGCGGATGTACTGTGAAAAAACGCATAAGATGCAAGTGATTATTTGGTATGGGTCGTGGTCTTCAGGAGGTTTTTTTTTTTTTTTTTTTTTTTTTTTTCATCTGATTTAAAAGCGGCAGAACGACAACGATAAAGGCGTAAGATGCATTCCGTGTTCGATAAACGTATATACATGTAGAGGGAAAACAGAGGAGATATTATATCCACTTGTAAGAATTAAGGAGCCAGAGCTGTGCGAGAGTATGCACATCAAGTATCGTGAAGGCATATAGTTAGGACTTAGAGGAGCAGTATCATCATCGTAAACGATCCCAAAAAAAAAAAAATCATGCGGTTATTGACCGTACGCTGCATGCCAGAACGATTTAAAACAAAGGGAAAGAATTGAGAAGCTTAGAGATGAAATAATATAATACTGATCTCATGAATTTCATATTAAAAAAAAAAAAAAACAGCAGAATTTGAATATAGGGATGATGGAAATAGTCATTAAAGCCTCTACAATTTCACTTGCTAAAGGCATTGAAAAGAAGATAGATTTGTCTAGGGAGGGAATCACGCCACTTTAAAAAGGCAGAAAAAAGTTTAAAGCAAAAACTGCCGGAATTCAGCTAGATATCACATAGAGGTGAATTTGCTCATTGAAATATAAGATGTTCTAAAGCTACGAAAGGCATCTATAGAATTTGTCCCCTAAAGAAGAGGAGCTTAAAACTAGGTTACCTGTTTCTCAATCGTAGTTAGCAGAAACGCTGGCTCTTACAGATTGTTTTCTCAGTTGTTAGAGAAAGTTGAAATTTTTCATTGGGGGAGCCGTGGTCTATTTCGAAGAAAAATTAAAGGGGAGGGCTGTCGGACCGCTTGAAAATCGAACTGAGAGGAGTCGTATGAGTAGAACGAAGAAAGGCAAAATCTTACCTTGCCCAGCAAGTTTTTTTTCACCATATCTTACGTCGCAAAATAAATCCCCAATAGACGAGATCAAACAGCCCAAAACAAAGCAGCAGTTAGGTTCACAATAGCACTAGGTGTTTTAATATTAACAAACTGCTTATTATGAATAACAGGTGATATTTCGTCTTTTGCGATGGGCGGTAAATTGTATACGAACTGAGATAGTGGTGAGAGAGACAAAGAGATGTATCTAAATGTATAGAGTGTGTCTCTTTGTAAAGTACTAGTAGGATGACTTTTGAAATATCATTATAGCACATATGGTAGTTAAAGAAAATCGCAACGCAGATAATCCATACGTTAAGGCGTATTATAAATTTTACGCGGTTAATCCTTAATGCAAGCTGTTCGGGTGCACGCTGTTGAGAAGTGAAAGATTTTCTCTTCGATCAATTGGGTCCTCACAAGCGAGCTGAACTTCGGAATGCCAGTAATAATAGCAGGACATGAAGGGGACGACGGAGATAGAACAGAGAAGCAAAAAAGAATAGAACAAATCAAAAGCATGCAGCTTAGAACCCTTTTCTCCATCTGCTAATTCTGTTGCAAAAAATGACGGACTGCACAGAAATGACGCTGCAAACTACTTATACTTTGGTAGAGACCTCGTGTTGTCGTCGGCGGTTTTGAGGATCGCGCGTCAGCTTGCAGCTGCGGTACCATTATATCACTTCCGAACCCATTGTTCAGAGAGCCACGGAGGTGGATACAGCCTTCTTGTTTTTTTTTTTTTTTTTTTTTTTTCTCTTTCTTTTTCCCCTTAGAAAAGACTTGGAACACGTAGAGTTAATGAAAAAAGTTTCGTAAGAGCAATTCGATTCCAGTCCTCTGTCTTTCGGGGAAGCAAGGCCATGCTTCATTTCATTTCGTTAAGGAGAAGATGGCTTTCATTGTAATTGTATTCGAGGAGGTAAAAGCTCTAATGGTCAGCAGCTCCTTTGCATAAAGAGTGATTAAAATGTACAATTGCTCCAATTGTTTTTTTTTTTTTTTTTTCAGCTTCATGGTCATACTCGCAGTTGAGTAATGGCTCCCAGATTTTTGGGGAGGTTATCGTGCGACTCTCGCCAAATTAGCCCTATCAAATGCTGCCAATTTTCGTCACGGTTAATACGAAAAAAAAAAAAATAGTAAATCTCAAGTAAATGCATACTCAGAGCATGCAACCACTGCGCACGTGTGAGAACTTACTTTGGAGGAGCGGTAGGAAGAAAAAGGAGGAATAGAGGGAAATCTATCAGCATTCTATCACAAAGAAAAATAAATAGAAGTCGAAAAGCAAAATGAATAGAATACGACGTAATTAGTAGCATTTGACTCGGTTCCTTCCGAAGGGAATGTCTTTCAACACACGATTTGCTATTTTTTGTTGTCTCTGAATTATT
The DNA here is from genome assembly GCA_002224055.1 of Pezizomycotina sp. ARF18. Classification (NCBI taxonomy): domain Eukaryota; kingdom Fungi; phylum Ascomycota; species Pezizomycotina sp. ARF18. The sequence goes on along the minus strand of AZLU01000006.1, from coordinate 63,269 downwards.
CGCTTATACGAATTAAGCTTTGGAAATCTGCAGAGCTCGAGCCGACTAAAGCATCCTTCCCTGTGTCTCATGGAGAATTCGAATTGCTACTGTTGTGTCGGCATACCGCTCAGAATGTGATTGGTATTATTCTAAGTCCTTGTAAAGACTAGTAGAAGTTATCTCGCCGCCGCTTTGATGAGAGTTTTTTTGATATGCTTACAAGAGAGACTATTGGATCCTGACACGGGAAGTTTGAAAGTTCTATTAGCGTATTGTTTTTGAATTCAAGCGATATTAGCCAAGTTAGCCATGCCTAGTTAGTAGTAGAACTATTGCAATTGGAAAAAAAAAAGGCAGGGAATTTTCTGGCCTGCTACCGTACTGTACTAGTAGACGGCAAGTGAATTCAAAAAAATATGAAAGTAGAGACTAAACCAGCTCTCACAACCCTCCAGTAAATAAAGGGGAACGGAGAAAAAGAAAGCACGGTGCTAAAAAAAAAAAAAAAAAAAAAAAAAAATTCTGCTCCAGTTTTGGCATGCCCGGAAGATGAGACCGAGGTCGATCCACGCAAAATTCAGCCTTGTGAGACCTGACGGCGTCAAAGGGGGCGAACAATGCGTGAGGTCAAGTGTTCTGAGCCAGGACAAATTATTGATTCTGGGAATAGCGTTTCGTTTGATATTCTATGAGAGATTTTCATTGGGCCGGTTTAGGGCTCGTTGGGCGGCGCGGCTGTGCCTGAAAGAACCATCTACCATGAATGCCCCGGCTTCGACGCTGGCGTTGGCGTGTGAGGTTTCTCGGGAACTGGTATCGAGTACAAGACGACCAGCGGGTGTGAATATGTGAGAGAAAAAAATAGCAAGGATATTCTTCCTCTGACGCACTGTATAAAAAAAAGCAACTTTCTTTTTTTTATCCACAGATTGCTTCAAAATGCACGAGTTCTATTGGGAAGTTCAATACGTAAAAAAGGAAACCACGAAGAAAATACTGGTCTTTTCACCCAGAGTGAAGTGGATCGGTTTGGATTGAAACTGCTTGCTTGTCATGATTCGAGTTTCTTTTGTTAGCAGCCCATCGTCTAATTTTTGACTCCCCTCATATTTTCTCCCTTGTTGGATGGACCTTTTCGCCCCTCCCCCAGCAAAAAAGTTTCCAAATTTAATTATCAACCCCCGGCAGCAGCAGGAGTGGACACTTAGCTGCGAAGACTGGGGGGCAGATGACGATGGCCATGGCAATAATCCTCACCGTCCACGCAAAGGTTTGCTTTTGTCCCTACCAATTTCACAGGCTGATCGTGGTTAGCCTAGGGTCGGGGAGACGGATTGAGATGCACTGAACAGAATAGCTGGAAATGGCCTTACCAAAATCTAGGGGAGTCCTGGCTACCGCAGGAGAAGAAGAATAGGAAAAAAAATTTTATTTTACGGTAGCTTTCCTCTACGCCCAATGACTTGCATGAAAGGTAAGCTTGCCATTTGTGCGCGGTAGAATCCCACTTCAACCCTTGGAAACGTGCCTCTTGGCTACCCCTCTCCCTACACCTTTGCATGTTAGCTTTTGATCCGCTTCCCAACGGCGGTCAAACCAAACCTGGGCCAGCCATCAGAAAGGAATGACGTGATAGTAGCTCTGCATTAATGAACGATAAGGCGATAAACGAGGGTTATCTGTCCGGGGGAAAATGTCTCTCCCGCATCTGGAAAAGCTCTTCCAAGACGGATAATAGATCAAATGAGACGGGAGGCGCAGCTCGAGGTGTTCATTCATCTGAAGCGTACGGTACTCTGAACGGCGTTGAAAACGTGAGATCTTTGGTGCGCATAATGAAACGAGCCGGGCGGAAGAAAAGTTGCTTGAATGAGCGATTCCAGAGCTGTGTGGTGATAAAAATTTGGTTAGATGTATCGACAAGTATATCAGGTATTTCCCTATTATTCTTAAATAATATATATATATATTTTAATTTAGAAATAAATATATTTACCCAAAAGTTTATTAAAAATTGAATGAAATAAATAATATATATCATTTCCTGTACTATATACTTCGCTTCTCGAACAAAGTCAGAATAGAAACATCACAGCCGAATTCTCAATCACGCTAAAGAAAACTGTAGAGATATTCTTATTCCCCGTCTTTTTCTTCTTGGGATTTGGATATCCTCCGTCGTCATATTCTCTCATACCTCCATGGATGGAAGGAAGATGATCAGTTCGAATATGCCTGGACGAGAATCAAGAATAGAGAACGGAGAAAGGAGACTTGTACTATTCTAAATCCTCTCCTTGGGCTATCACGCCTGTCTGTTTTTTGGGAGAGGCGACCATAGCCTTCCAATTCTCCCTCACAAAAATTGCACCAAAACGACGGTGCATGATTTCCGGAGAGGCTGGCGGTCGTCTTCAGAATTGGCCTAACCATATACGCCGCAAAACTATTTTCGCCGTAATGTTTAGAACAATGGCGAAGCAGTTTGCTCCAGAGCCATGGAGACGTTGGAGGTATAAGAAGGGAGGACGATCCTCCTTTTCGCTCTCTTTTCTCAGTGTCCATTCCCTCACTTTTTGCAATTCCGTAGCAAAGGAAAGGGCATCGTAGTTTTTACTGCGTCTCTATCGCCAAATATCTCTGTTTTCTTCTCTTTCTTTTCCCTGTTTTCTTACCCTCTTTGTGAGGTTCTCTTCTTGCTTCTCTCGTCGCCTCTCTATATTTTGGCTTTTTTTGCCTGCCGTATCGTTCTTCATGGATTTTGAAGACGAAAAGCTCGCTGAAGCTCGCGAGTCAGTCACGTCAGATACGCTCGCGATGGGCGCAGCGATGTAGAGGCAGCAAATGCTCGTCCGAGGCTCCAGCGGCGGCTGTCAGCAGCCTCGGAAACTTCAGTCGCGAGTTTCCAGTCAAGGCATTCAAGGAGGGGGTCCATTGACCTTCTGCCGTGATTCTATCGAATATCGCACAATGTAAGTTTATCCTCTTAAGATTGTGTTTATGATGATATTTTAGGGCACTTTAAACAAAAGAAAAAGAAAGAAAGGAAATTTCAATTATGTTGTTGTTGCTATTCCATCGGCATGGGTAGATTCTCGTGGAAGATTAAGAACCGTGAGCGGATAGAGAAAGAGGAAAACTACGCAATCCTGTTTCTAAAGCTGAAATTATAACCCGCTGTCAATAGTTCCATTCAGATCGGAGAATCCAAATCGCAAGGAAAGGAAATCGCAGAAGTTAAAAGAGTCAAAGGGCAAGCTGCAGCAGGTAAGTGTATGCCAAACCACTTCTTAATGCGTTGGCTAACAGATATTTAGAACTTTCGGAACTCGATTGGCACACTATCTCTGTCAAGGAATTGTTCAATCGCCTCTCGACGTCGCTCGGCCCAAGGTCTGTCAAGCGATCAGGTCAAACGCCGTGTAATGGAATACGGCAAAAATGTTCCCTCGAGACCTCCTTCGGCCTGTTCGGCAAATCGTGGGATACCTCTTTGGAGGCTTTGGAAGCATATTGCTCCTCGGCGCCGTGCTGGTCTTCATCTCCTGGAGGCATTAGGATCACCTCCTGCTCCAGCAAACCTTGCCTTGCCATTGTCCTCGTTGTGGTTTTCCTCGCCCAGGCTGCGTTTAACGCATGGCAAGATTGGTCTTCTTCTCGCGTCATGGCCTCTATCACTACGATGTTGCCTGACAGCTGCTTAGTCCGCCGTGACGGCGCTCAGTCTGAAATCATGGCTACAGAACTCGTTCCGGGCGACGTCCTGTACTTCAAGTCTGGCAATAAGCTCCCGGCCGATGTCCGCTTCGTTGAAGTCTCTTCTGACGCCAAATTCGACCGTGCCATCCTTACCGGTAAGTGGCAAATTCTTTTTTTTTCTCTTCAAAGCTCCATATAAATGCTAACAGTCTGTAACTTATAGGTGAATCCGTCCCGTTGGAGGTGCGGTCGACTCGACCGAGGAAAACTACTCGAAACCCAATGCATCGGCCTCCAGGGAACGCATTGTATCTCTGGTAGCGGTATCGGTGTCGTTGTCTCTATTGTGACCGTACTGTCTTTGGCCGCATCGCGAAACTCACCAGTCAGCCGCATAACGGAATGACACCGCTGCAGAAGGAAATTCTTCGATTCGTGATTGTGATCCTCTCGCTTGCTATTACCATGATCCTGCTTGTCATCATTTTGTGGTAAGTGACATTTTATTTGTTTACTCTTTTATTGCGTTTTATTTTATTTTTATTTTTTTTGAGTAAGAGTCAATTGCTAAACCGATTGTATCACGCATATAGGCCGCCTGGATTCGTCATTCCTATCCTTCCTGGATTACCGTCCCGGGATTGATTGTAGATTGCGTGTCGTCGCGGTTGCCTTCATCCCGAAGGTCTTCCGATTGCGCTGACTGCCGGACTTACCATCACCGCAACTATGATGAAAAAGAACAAGATCCTCTGCAAGTCGTGAGAACGGTAGAGTCTTTAGGTTCCGTCTCAGTTATCTGCTCGGATAAAACGGGAACTCTTACCAAAGTATATTAAGCTATTGCTCCGTTTCGCTGTCTTAAAAAAAGTTTGATATGCTAACACGAAGAATGATATTAGAATCGCATGTTTGTCACCGAGTGTGCCATCAAGACAACCGGGATGACGCCAGAGTCTGCTCGCGACGAAATGGTCAAGCAACTTGCGGCCTCTCAGCCCGGTTCAGATAATGCGATTACTCAGCTGAGAGCCGTCGCTGGCCTCTGCAACGCTGGTGAATTTGACGCATCTACGGCTCATGCGCCACTAAGCGAGCGCAAAATTCACGGCGACGCCACTGACCAAGCTGTCCTCCGCTTCTCTGAGAGCATTGGCTCCGTTAACGATCTCCGTCGCCTTTGGAAAAAGGAGTATGAGCTCGCCTTTAACAGCAGGAACAAGTACATGATCCGACTTGTATCCCTTGCTGAGTCGGAAGGCTCGAGGGTACTCTTGAGCAACAGTGATCTAAAGGATTTCAACAAGAGGATAGGTATACCATGATTATTCCACCGTATATAAGAAGCTAAATAACTAATTTTTTTTTTCTACAGGGTCCTGCTTATTAAAGGTGCACCGGATGTTCTCATTGGCCGCTGCAAGACCGTCATCAATGAGGACGGCGTTGTTGAACCGCTTGATGTAAAGGCCTTCAGTGGCATTGAACAAATAAAGGATTCCTGGTCAAGCGAAGGCAAGCGTGTTATTCTGCTCGCCAGAAAGTGATCAAACGTAAAAATATCAGGTCTTCTCCGATTCAAATGACTTTGAAAAGGAAGTCATGGAACACGCTCTCACGAATCTCACTCTCGTTGGTCTTGTTGCTATCGTTGACCCACCAGTGCGTACCTCTCTTATTCGCAGTTATTTTTTTTTTTTTTAACCCCGAAGAAGCAAGCAGCTGACTTGAGTTCTCAAATATTAGCGAGACGAAATCCCTAGCGTAATTGAGACTCTTCGTCGAGCTGGTATCCGTATATTCATGGTAAGAGCTATATTCACAATCTTGCCTATGCTACAAGCAACTAATGATCCCATTAGGTTACCGGCGACTTCAACTTACGGCCCACGCTATTGCACGTGAATGCGGCATTATCACAAACCCTCCCGATCGCGTCCACGATATATCCTCCCTTAACCGCGATCTCCCCATGCCAAGAAGAAGAAAACCCAAGCCGGCGATTACGAGGAAGTCGACCCCAATCCCGACCTTCCTCAAACTCCATTGTGCTGAGCGGACCGGAACTCTTAACCCTCAACGAAAGCCAGTGGGAACAGCTCTGCACTACCACGAAATCGTGTTTGCCCGCACTACCCCGGAACAAAAGCTCAGGATCGTCAGGGAGCTCCAAGCTCGCAACTACATCACGGGTATGACGGAGACGGCGTCAACGACGCCCCCAGCTTGAAAGCCGCGGATATCGGAATCGCCCTAGGTTCCGGTTCGGACATCGCCATCGAAGCCGCCGACATGGTCCTCCTCGACTCCTTCTCTGCCATCGTCGAGGCCGTGCAGTTCGGCCGCGTCGTCTTCGACAACCTCCGCAAGACCATCGCCTACCTCCTACCCGCAGGTTCATACTCCGAGTTCTGGCCGTCATGACCAACGTCATATTCGGCCTTCCGCAGATCCTCAGCAGCTTTCTCATGATCATAATCTGCTGCCTTACGGACTGCGCCGCTGCCATGACCTCGCGTACGAGAAGCCCGAAGCGGACGTCCTCCTCCGCAAGCCTAGAAACCTACGCAGGGACAAACTCGTCGACTGGAAGCTCTTCCTGCAGGCTTACGGCTTCGTCGGTACTACGGAAACGCTTACTTCCTTCGCGATGGCGTACTGGTACCTCCAGCGCAAAGGCGTCCCGTTCAGCGCGATGTGGCTGAAGTTCGGTAACCTCCCGAGGGCCTCGACGCGGATTACGTCCAGCGGATGCAGAACGAAGCATCATCATCTATTTCATCAATTTAGTCGTTATGCAGTGGTTTAACCTCATGGCGGTCCGTACTCGGCGGTTGAGTATCTTCCAACAGCCGCCCGCGTTTAATAAGAGACCCAGAATTTGAAGATGTTCCCCGCAATATTGTTCGCGCTGCTTATTGCGTTCTTCTTCTGTTACGTTCCGCCGATACAGAAGGTTATATTGAGCACGAACGTGCCCGCAGAGCACTTCTTTTTCCCCGTTGCTTTCGGTATGGGATTTTGATGTTAGATGAAGGTAGAAAGTATTGCGTCAGGAGGTGGCCTGATGGCGTACTTGCGAAGGCCGCATGGTAATACTCTTTAGCATTTGCAGCTTAGAGTGTTTCTTAATTACGATCCTTTTCAGTCAGAACATGTAAGAGTAATTGGAAATTTCCCGTGCATTCTTTTTAATAGCTTTTCTTTACGGTGCTACTTTATATATATGACGCGTCACAGAACGTATGTTTTCTTCCTTGTGTCTCTTCTCATTACATTTCTTTTCAATATTTTAGCTTCTAGCTTGAGTATCTAGCATCTGAGATAAATCAGCGAAGAGTATAGACACAGCGGGGCAAAACAGAAAATTTATTCTTTCCTTCAGTCTTGTGCCATGGATATCAAGGCAAGTGGAGATCTTACTCGCTATATTTGCCAGGGACTCTTGCAACATGAAACAATAGTGCTGGAAACCCAACATTTTGCGTATTTTTTCTTATTAAATGCATTAATAGACAGGCTTTTTCAGTAGTGTTGTTTGTTACAATGCAGCTGGTGCAAGCCTTACAAAAAAAATAAAAAAAATAGAATCGGATAAAATAAACCTTTGTAGAAAGAGACGCATAGCCCTTCCAAAGCCTGTGCTGGACGTCCCTAGTAACCCATCCAAAGTAGAATTGGTATACCGAAGTATTTTATTTCGGATGTCTATGCACCTTTTTGTTTTTTTAAAACAATGCCTATGCAATTCTCCCATTCTCCGTCGCGCATTTACACGGCTCGGCCTTGTCGTAGGGCTTTGAACGTCGTGGTTATTTAGCCGGGGGTTGAAAACCACGCCTTCCCCCACGGCGTAAAGCGGGGTGGCGGGACGGGGCGCATGTCTAACGGTTAGCCGAAGAAACCTTGGCTTTCTTATGCCTTTCTCCGAAGATTAGGGTAAATAAAGCTCTATGGTTAGAACGATATTTTCCAGTCGAAAATCGGTACATGTGTATACCTTTACCTTTGAGTTTAAGCGGCAGCCGTAGCTAGTGATAGATGTAATGTGTTTCTTTTGCTACATATAAAAGAGTGTAAGTAGAAAATATTTAAAGCCTTTTTTTTTCGGTTGGAAAACATGAAGCATATGAGAGAAATATATGATTCATTGGCGCGCATAGAGTAAAATTTAAAAGCTGATATCAATTTTGACGCAGTATTTGGCAGATTTGTGGAATCTAATTATCTCCGTTTCGTTGCGCGGCTCACGGTTCTCACATCGATATATTGGTCGCTCGGCCCTTATCATAAGCTGACAGACAGATGCATCATAGAAGTCGCAGAATTTGTAGATTCAATTGGGATATGCTTTTGAGAAATACACGTTACCAGTGGAAAGGAGTATAATGTTCTGCATTCTGATTTTTCTTTCTTTCTTTCTTTTTTTAAATAATAGTAATAATGTACTCGACAAACTACAACAAAGATGACAACAAATGGGGTTTTTTTTTTTTTTTTTTTTTTGGGGTTTTTTAGCGTAGATTTTTTTGAATAGAGAGCAAAAGCAAAAGGAAGGTAGATAATGAGGCCCATGTATTGCCAAATAAGTAGACGTGATTGTTATGAAAGGGACGTAGGTAACATTCCCGTCCCTTTCCGTAAAAAACTCGAATGAAAATCGATACAAACGACAAACGGGGCCGGCACCAACACTCGGGCACAGGCTCACATTCTGTGCTAGTCTCGATCATACTCTCCATGAAAGATTTTAGAACTCATCAGTGCAGGTGGCTCTCACTTTTTAGATGTAGAACATCGAATCCCTCAACTTCTCATGCACCCTCACCAATCCCTCATGGGCTTCTTCCTCAGCGGCACCACTACTCCCCGAAATACTCCCCTCCTCTGCTGCCTTCGGTCAAAGTACTGATTCAAATAACACCGCGCCCTCGTGCACGCTATATCAGCGTAATACGCCGGCGGACAAATACTGACAGCCTTATTCGCGCGCCCGAAGAGGTAACACATGCAGTGCGTCATATCCTCCACCACGTCCGCCGTATTTTCAAACTTCTCAGGAATGGGACGGTACCTGAATATCTCATCGTATAAGACGAAGTAATGCGCCGGCTTTGCGGTTCCCTTTAGCGCCGTGTGCGCCTGCATGAAGAAATCCCAGTTGGTCGCCAGCGTGACGCCGCGGTCGACGACGGTGCCGTTGTGCGGATTACTCGATGAATCGGCATCCTCGGTTTCGGTAGGGTAGAAGCGGGTATTATGCCGCTTCGTTACTATGATGATGGAAATATGCGGTATGCCGCGGGAAGTATCCGCGGCGGAATATATTTTAGCGCACGCGTCGTGGAGTTGCGGTAGTTCTTTCTTGAGGACGAGGGGATACTCGCTCTCTGATACTCCATCCCTGTAGACTATTATATTCTCGGGCAACCGGGCGCTGTTGTGCTTTTGCCAGAGGCGCAGCCTGGTGGCGAACATACCCGTCAAATCCGCTACCATTTCTACGGACATAGCGGTTGTCGAACGCGGCTGGATGGATAAGTCCGCGGGCCACTGCGCGAGGTCCTTATCAACCGATGCCACCACCGCAGCAACGCTCGGCGCATTAGGTGCAGCACCGGGCTGCGGGTGCGTAACGTCGACGCCGACGACCATCGTCTTCCCTTCGGAGATGATGCCGAGCTGGTCGTCGCCGACGCGGTGGTTGTGGCCGCCGAGCTTCAAGTTGACCTTCAGGGCGACGTTCGCGACGTAACCCTCCAGCCTACCCCCCGTGACAGAAAACTTGTCGGAGAGCACGCATACGCAGGTTATTCCGTAGCGTATGTCGAGTAAACATTTGACGAGGTTGTAGACTTTCTTGCAGAAATCGGCGTTGGAGGTCTTCTTCCTCCTGCCCGGTTCTCCGTGTTCAGATTCGGGCAAGATGACGAGCAGGAAGCTCGGGGGGTTCTGATCCCCGGCGATATTTTCGATAGCTTTTTCAATAAAAATCGAAGCAGTTTTGAAGTCCCCAACGTTCCAAAGCATCTTGCCGGGCCTCAGATCGTCCACTCTCAGCCCGTGATTACGGAGGACCTTGCTGAAGGTCTTTAAAGCATCCTCGAAACTCTGCATTTCCGGCCATGGAGTATAATCCCCCTCTGGATATTGTGAAATGCGAAGGTACGACCAATTCGTTAAATGTTTCGCCTTGATGAACTTCATGGACTTGATGTTCCAGCTGCCGGAAGAAACGGTAGCCGGTGTCCTGTTGTTGGCATACGTCACAGCCGGCTTGTCGAGAACTCGACCATCAACCATAACCATGTTTGGGTCAACGGTGAGTTGAAAAGAATCCTAAACAAGTAGATTAGGGATCGGAAGTCGCATGGAGATCAAACCAGATTGAGTGAAACGTATACTTACCAACGTTTCATTAGGACCTGATAGGCCCAGCAAGGTCAATCCTGTAGTCATGATTGATTGAGCATTGAGGATAGGCTTCCGAATGGCAAATTGCGCCATATAACCCATCTGGCTAGGATTAAGACCGAGTTTCGCGCCCCTATCAGGAAGCACAAAGCAAACCTCCGCGGGGACGTAGCTTGGGTTTGTTTTACTGCCCACGTTGATAACCGGTAAACTCGTATCCATGTTGGATATGTTCCATCCTGCAAGAGGTTTAGAATTGATCAATAATCACCTGACGGTGCAAGTTCGGGGTGCGGAATGAATTTGTTACTATCTTTAAAATGATCAAAAACCGTGACGTATTCCCCATCGGTGGGTCTCGCGGGACCCTGTTTCGCCTTCTTCCCTTTGCCTCTTCCTCTACCGCCGCTCGGCCCAGCAGCACCTGCCGGCTGCTGCGGCGTCGCACTTTGGTCAAAACGGCGGTAAAATTGCACCTGATTCGGACCGGGCGGTAGCCCTGCACCCTCGGCGGATGCTCCTGCTTTCTCCCATCTCCGGGGTGTGCGAACCCCCAGATACCTTTCATCCTCACGACCTCCTGGCCCGTTCTAGCATTTACCTTAGTAATGTGTAGCAGCTTAACCTGCTGTATGTCCTTTACCCGTTTCTCCAAATTTCTATCCTTTTTCCACGCCCTCATCATGTCCGCGAGGTTACCACCTTGAAAAAGGCGGCGTACCTGACTTGCACGTTGACGAGGAGGCGGGACGTCGCTGCGCGGACGCTGAGGTAGAAACCGCGGAGGCCGAGGAGGTTACCGCCTAGGTCAGTACTTTCGCAGAGCGCGCCGGTGTGCTGGAAGTGCCTGGTGCCCGCCGCGGCGCGGAAGGAGATGTTGTTCGGGTTCGCCTGCGGATGGTGGCCCATGATGATGTCCAGCGCGCCTATAATCTCCTCTTTAAAATCGAGCCTTTCCTTTCCAGTAGACAAGGAGTCCACGTAAAGTAGGAACTCGGAAAGCGTAAACGGGCGTTTCTTGCTGAACCCAACATGAAATTCCTTGGCTTTCTCGCCTGGTTCGTCTGCCCCTTGATCCCTAAGCTTGATGTCATACGTATTATTCGGGATCTCGTGAGTACTGATGATCTGCTGCTTGAAATCCGTTGCTATCCCCTTCGGAAATCCGACAGGTGATCGTCCAGAAGGATCTCAACCAGTCGCTTACGATCCTTATTGCTCACTTTATTATCGTCCCCGCGAGGTTTCGGGTTTACTTGCGTCATCTGCATGCTGTATCGGTATATCGGCAGCTCCTCGGGGGAGCGTGAGGTCATGACGAAGTAATTGCTCCACAGTAGGACCCGTTTGCCCTTTGTGCCGAAGCCCGGCCGATCGGGGGACTGAGCTTTCTCTTGGACATGCCGCGGTTCTGTGGATAGCGTAAGGCTCTGTAGCTTCATTGCCATCGCCGCTTCGTCTTCCTTCTGTGTCACGGTCTGGTCTGGCCGGATGGGCGAATTGGGGCTTGTAAATAGGTTAATTGTCCGGTTAGCTTGATGTCTTTAATTGCCTAGCTTCATCTTTCCTCAATTCCATGATAGTATGAGAAGACTATACCTGAAGATTTCGACAGGCTCCGGCCCCCTCATACCCCTCTACCACCGCGGCCCCTGAAGCCGCCGCGGTCGCCCGAGCCGCCGCCGCCTCCGCCGCCGCGGCTGCCCCTACCCGCAGAAGAATCGAACGATCCCCTCCTCGGACGATTGCCGTCATCTCCAAATCCTCCTCCTCTTCCCCTGCCTCCACCCCCGCCACCGCCTCTACGATCACCTCGAAAACCTCCTCGTCCTCCTCGATCGCCAATGGCGGGGGTTGCCGGACCTCCGCTACCGCCGCCGTCTCCGCCTCCACGCCCACGCCCACGCCCACCTCTCTCGCCTCCACGGCCTCCTCGATTCCCACGGCCGCGTCCTCTACCGCCTCTTGGTTGATCGCTTGACATTGCTTTGGTGTTGCTCTAAGACTTCTGCGCTGCGGTGAGCATGGTGAAAGATAAAAAGAGGAGTGGAAGAACCCCTCCATTTAAGTCATCGTCGAGTTATTTATTCAATTTCCCCCGCGTTGATATCCGAATTGCTCACACGTTTCGAGAAATTATTGGTAACTTATGATTTCCGCAGCAGTGCTAAAGACTCATATAATTGATAATGTAATAGGGTTAACAGAACTTCTTTACAGACGTATTTAAGTAATACTCCGTCATTGTACAAAGGAACGTATTATAAGGATAGTATAAAAAAGGTTTATATACACTGATCCAATTAATGGATATTTCGTTAACGGCTTTCTTAGGTGGTGCTGCCGGTATGCCGTCATCTCAGCGAGCTAGAATTTTAACTCTCACTTAAAACCGACCCCAGCGTTATCTCCAACCTCGAACCTTCTTCCACAATTCCACTATCCACTGTCCATCCACCATCACGAAACCGCCAAAAAAAATGTCCCAACGCTTCCACGCCACCTTCCACCCCTCTGCCTCCTCCTCCTCCCGCCTATCACCAGCAATCACATTCTCCATCCCCTCGTCGCACGACTCCACACCCCTCGACGGCCGCATATACCACCCAACAACATCTCCCACCACAAAAGCAAAAGTCGCAGTCGTAGCACACCCTACGCCCCCTCGCCGGTTCCTACAACGATCCCGTCGTCCTAACCGTCGCATCTTCCCTACTACACAAAGGATTTATAGTGAGCACGTTTAACTTCCGCGGCGCGGGAAGCTCCGCCGGTAGGACTTCCTGGTCGTCGCACCCGGAGACGGCGGATTACGGTACTATAGCTACGTTCGTTACGTTGTATGCGTATTACAGGAGTAGGTGTGATGTGGATGTGGTATTGGCGGGTATTCTTACGGCTCGCTGGTCGCGTCGCAGGTAGCGCCCGCAGCTACGCTACTAGAGAATGCGTCTGGTGATGTTATGATGTTCGCGCGGCGTACAGCGCAGGAAACGTCGCGGAGTAGTATTACGTTATCGAAACTACCTAGCGGTGAATGGCGGGATGAGAATCAGCCCAATACTACATTAGAAAGGAAGGATGAAGGGGGTGTAGGTGATATCAAGACGACAACGTCGTATATTTTAATATCGCCTCTCCTCCCACCGGTATCAACGGCGCTCTCTATCGCAAGCGCTCCGAAGAGTCTGTTTTCTGGTATTTCGTCGTTGTGGTCTTCTTCCTCTACGCCCACAACTCCCTCCTCAGCTACCAAAGAACAGAACGATCCCTCTACCACAACAATCAAAGAACAAAAGCAAAAAAGCAAACACGAAACCCTAGCGATCTACGGTACGAACGACGTCTTTGTTTCCATATCGAAACTACGCGCCTGGGCGGAAAAACGCAGGAAGGCTGAAGATCCGCTGTTTACGGGCATCGAGGTACAGGGTGCGACGCACTTTTGGCACGAGGAGGGGGATGGCGGTGGTAATGGTGGGGAAACGTGGTTGGAGCAGATGAGCGCGCACGTGGAAATGTGGGCTGATGAACTTTAATAACGAAGCTTTGAATAGATTTGAAATTTATGGCGCTATAGGATGGAGTAGATGTAATTGGTATTGGTAGATGCACCGATGGCTTCTTAGAAAAAAGAAGTGCAAGATATTCACCTTATATACTATTCTCAGTCTTCCCAAGTGGTAGATTGTTTGCTGTGTTCTCCGACAAAATCTAGAGAGGAATTGGAGAATAGCATAAATACTTTTGAAAATATAAGAAAAAAAAAATTTGAAAATCGGAATAAGCTGTTTTGTACTTCCGACCATCATTTCCATCTCCTGAATCGTAGTGGAGTATTTTACAAAACGACCAAAGATGTAAAACATAGGGAAGAAGGAAAAGGAATTGTAGATAGTATGTTCAATTAAAGAAAGTAAGAGATCGAATATCAACAAGAGACTATATACTAGCTAAGAAAAACCCATTCGCCATACTTCCCTATCCCAACAGAAAATACCCGAAGAAAAACTCCAATTCAGAAAGACAAAAAAAAAAGAAAGAACGTCGCTCGACTTTTGATAATAGTGGCTTGTAAGTAGAATTAAAGAAGATATCAACCCTCCATATGCCAGAATAAAACCCCACAATTGCATGCTTTTTTATACGAGAAAAAAGAGGAACAAAAAACCACAGAGAGAAAAGAGCCCCAGAACTCCGTCATAAAAGAAAACATAAAGAATAAGAAAGAACCTTTATGTACAAAAGGAGAATCAAAAACGTATACTGATAAAAATACATTCACAACCCGAAAGAAAAAAAAAAAAAAAAAAAAGTCATCCACAAAAGAAAATTACTATGTAACGATCGAACTAGAGCTCGCAACCGGCGGCGGCGGCGGCGGCGGCTTCTTAAGCTTCGCGAGCATCGGTGGGAACCCATAGCCTTAACGCGGGGATCGTGGTCGAACCTCGGCTTCTCCCTGATAATACTAGTACCAAACGACGGCGCCGTAGCCTTGGGAAAGAACGACGGCGGTCTAAGCAACTTCGCAACCTCCGGCGGTATCGGCGCGTCGTCGACCTGCGCGCTCCTCGGCATCTGCTGGATTATCGGCGGCATCATCGTGTTCTGCGGCCTGAGCGAGAAAGCCGTCGAGGGAGGCTGGGGCTTCGGTGGGAGAGGTTGTGCTGGCGGTGGAGGAGCCGGGATGTGCAGCGGAGTCGGTGCGGGTTGATACCTGTGTCTCTGCTTCATCGGCCGCTGGGGATCGACGGGGAAGACGGACGTCGTGCATGTTGTCTCGGGAGGTGGTGGGTCGGCTGGCTCCGCTGCTACGGTAGCCCGTTGTTGTTGCTGTTGTTGCTGCTGCGAAGTTATGACCTGCTGTAGTAGCGCCTGTAGGAAAGCCTGCGCTATGTTTTGAGTTGGGTCCGCAGCAGTTCCTTCGTCGTCTGCGGTGCTGTTCAGGATTTCGTCCATTGTTGGCGCGGGGCCGTCCTCGTGGGCTTCAGTATGGTGCTCAATTTCGGCGGGGAGCTCCGGCACAAGTGGCGACGAGCCGGCATGTTGGTGAGGTTCGGGAGCAGGTTCTTCGATATGTTCCTCCTGAGGTTGCTCGACGGCTTCTTCGCTTACTTCTTCTCCGGTCGCCTCCCCGAGGGTCTGACCGACGGCAGCGAGGAGCGCCTGGAGCTGCTCTGGATCAATACCGCTTAAATCCATATTGGCGAGGTCTTCGATGGAGAATGCAGGAGCGTGAGCTTCGCCTCGACCTCTTCGGCCTGCTCTGCGTCAAGTGCCTTCTCAGCTTCGTTCGATTGTCCCGCTTCAATGCCGTCCTCGGCGTAGTGAGTCTCATCGGGGACTTCATGAGTTTGCTCGGTTTTGTTAGGCTCGGGAATATCGTCCGATTGCGGCGCTTGCTGCTCCCCTGTGACCTCAACCTCAGCACTAGCCTGTTCGTCCGCTGCATGATTCGGCGCTTCGCCAGTCTCCTCGACCTTGAGTTCTTCTGGATTCTCCTCTTCAACCCCATCTTCAGCGAGTGGCTCTTCCCTTCCAACTGCCAGACCGATATTCGTGAAAGTCTCCGGCAAATTCGCCTGTAGCGCCGCGAAATCGTTAATATCGAGCCCTTTCTTCGCCATTGCCGCCGTGGCTGCCTGTAGAGCGGCTATCATTTCGGGACTAAGGTCAAGATCCTGTAGCAAAGATGCATCTTCCAACGGATTTATCTCAGTTTCTTCCTCAAATCCGGTAGCTTGCTCTTGCATATGAACGTCCTGTTCAGCGTTTTCTGGAGCCGCAGTTTCTTGTACAGGCTGTTCACCCTCAGCGTTCTGCATCGTAACATCACCCACTAGCGCAAGAGCTTGCTGAAGCTGTTCGAGCGCTTCGTTATGTTCAGTAGGAGGAGCCTCTGGTTCCCCCATGACCACGCCTTCCTGCACGGTAGCCTCCTGTGCTTCCACTCCCATCGACTGCGACAAGATATCTACGCCGCCGGTCAGGGCCGACAACCCTTCCAAGCCGTTTGTCACAAGCAAATCCGCGATCATCTTCATTATGGTTCGTCCGCCGCCATCGCCATCAGCGCTTCCGTAAAGCCCGACAGGTCGACGGATCCCTGCAGCATCTCGCGGACGCTCTCGACCGCCCTTCGCCACCACTGAACGCGTTGACGAGGAGCTTGCCGGCGGGACTGTCGTGGAATATGTTGTTGTCGTTGAGCGAGAATATCGTGTTGCCGTTTTGATCGTACCGCTTAGAACGTTCTTTGGCTTCACGCTTCGCGCGCCGTTTATTAAATTCGGCCGTTATCCAGGCTGCTTTCTCGTCCGTCGTCCCAGTGCCAAAGAGCTTGTTGGCGCGCTTTGTAACTCGGCAACGGAGGTCGTTATCCTTGTCTAAATATCGAAAGAATCGTTAGTGAGTGCCAAAAACCTTTTTATTCCAGATGGAGAGAGCCTTACTCCTAGCCTGATTGCTTTCCCTCCACCGCTTCTTGCGCTCGCGGTTCTCCTCCCTGACTTTTTCCCTCTCGAGTACCCGTTCGGGGCTCTCGCCGTCTTGCGGGTAGACTCGACGCCGATGCCGTGCTGGTCCCAAATGCTTTAACTTGCTTGGCGAGCCACAGCATCATGCCGTCCTTGCCTTCCGGTATCGAGTTTACGTCGATCGGCCCGGGGGGTTGGCTGGCAGGTTCGGGCGCGGCGCTGGCGGTCGGAGCTTCATTTGGAGGTGGAGGGACGTCGGCAGGTTGGGGTGGCACATCGGCCGCCGAAGCAGTTTGTGTTTCGGCGACGGACATTGGTGGATTCGTCGCGGGAATGTCCTGGGTTTGCGTCGCTGGCTGTTCTGGCTGTTGTTCTTGTTGTTGTTGTGGTTGTTCTTCGGGAGCGGGCGGAGTCTGCGTCGGCGCGTCAACCATCTGAACGTCCCGACCGTCTCATTCCCTTGCAACGAGCTCCGCCTCCGCTTCTGCGGCTGCTCGCTCTGCCCATCCTGCCCTTCCTCCAACGGCCGCTTCTCTATCCTCGGCGCATCGTTTACTGTCGTCTGGGTTATCGAAGCCGGCTCCTCCCTAACCTCCGGAACCTTCGTAACGGTCGCATCGCTGCCGAATGTCGCCGCGGTAGGTGTCGCGACAGCGGTGGTTGTGGACGATGACCCTCGGGTGGCTTCTATCAGGAGTTGTATGTCCTCTTCTCGTACTGTTGGGCAGAGAAGCTTCCACACCTCACCGTAAGGCGCAAGGCACACCTCGACGATCCCGCAAGAACAACACAATCGTGACAATCCTCTTATCAGACGCAATCGCAACCTTAGATCATGAACGATGCGAACGATTGAAAGAGAAATGTCCAATTGGAAGTCGCGAGATCATCGAGGGTCCAGTGCGCAATGCGATGATGGAAGGAATCTCGCGATTAGCGGGCCGTTCAAAAGTAAGGGTTCATCATATAGGGTAGTTAAAGGTAACAAAAAAGAGAACCGACGACGACGATGACCCGAAAGACATCGTGAAAGGATATTGATTATCGAAATCTTTAATGAGTTTGAAGCTTTCAAATGATCTAAGGCTTACTCACAGTCTGGACTGTTCGTCATCCCTAATTGTTGTTCCCCTTTCCGCCTTTTTTTTTCCTTTTTCCTTAGGTGAGGTTTTGCTCGAAAATGAGGGTTTTGCTGTGGGACTGCTTTTGTTGTGACTGCTGGCGATAGTTGAGGATTTTGTGGAAAAAAAGTTGGGAAAATTTTTTTTATTTGTGCGGAAAAAATAAGAGAAATTTTTTGTGCGACTCGATTTTCTCACGCGGAGAACCTAAAAATTTGCTTTATCGCCGTAAATTGGCGGAGAAAATTAATTTTAAGATTCTTAGTCAGCAGAACTCGCTAGCTACTGCTTTTTTTTGGCGATAGTCGACTCGGTGGTTATTGCGGGGGAACTCGGTAACGGATTTTGGGGAACTCGGAACAGGGACGAGGACCTTGAAGATCACGATCATAATAAGCATGCATGGGAAAGACGCTTGGTGGCCGCATGGTGGTATAACTAGCACTTAGAAACATGTATATAGATATAAAAACAACTGCAGGATGAGATCTAGTTATGTTTACAGTGAAAAACCACATGCCGTATTACAGAGTTCGATGGGAAAACAATGCCTTATACCAAACTAAAGAATATCCGTATAAAACAAAAACAGTTACTATGAGAGAGAGGCGTACTATAGCTCCGTCTTCTTCGCTACTTTCGTCGCACTGGGTGCAGCTCCAATGACGCCGTGCTCAGCTGCTTTGGCATCCATATACGGCTCCAGCTCGAACCACTCCATCGCGAATCCTAACATAACGACCGCCCAATCGTCCACGACGTTCTTGTCCAAGTGATCCCCGTCGTCCTCCATCCTGTGCCACACCGTTGGGAACGGCGACGGTATCAGGTGCAATACTTCAACTCCCCGAGTAAAAACGGTATATGGTCATCGCTAATGCAAAGCTCGCCGTGAATACCTCGCGGTGGTGTCCGACAGGAAAGGCTGGTAGTCCTTATCCGTCTTTAATAGTGATTTCTCCCTTAGTCTCGACTCGACCTCGGACAGGTGCTTGTACGCCCAGTGCGTGGTCTGGAAGTAGCTCGGGATGTGTGGGTACGCCGCGCCCAACAGATCTAACAGGACGAACAGGTTTATCGCCGCGAGCGGGTTGCGGTACGTGCTCAGCGCGACGTGCGGGGTATTCTCCCACTTCTCCGCGAGGTGGCGGCGCCGTACAGCGAGTCCTTATCCGTCCACATCTGAAACGCCTCCTCTCCGTCCAACAACAATACCATAACGCCATCTCGTCTTCCATATCCGACAAATTATTCTCCTTCTCCATCTTCTCCCAGCGCTTCCGTAGCGGTGCGTCGATGGCACCCGCGACGTGCATTATCATCGCGCAGGGAGCGGCCGAGTCCGTCGCGCCAATGAAGCCCTTCGGCGCAACTTTGCTGTCGTAGTGCGCGACGAGGACCAGCCGCGCCGTCTCCCCGGAATTCTGCTTGCCGCGCTTCCACGGCGGGTCCAGCGTCGCCCAGAAGTTCGAGAAGCTGACGGGTTCCTTCGACAGTGGGGTTATATCCGTGAAGTTGTCGTACGAGATGTCCCAGTTTAGCTTCGTGAAGAAGGTCGTGAAGTGCTGGAGCGCTTTTTTGGAGCCTTCGGTACCCGGAACCCGCGTTATCAGTAGCGGTGAGAGTAGCTGGCCCTTCTTGGCGTCTAAAGTGTTGCCGGGTGATGGTATGTTTTTGAGGGCGCCATCGCTTAGCTTTTTATAGCCGTGCGTGAAGGTAAAGAAGAGTTGGAGGAGGAGGATGAGATTGCGCAGCCATGTCGATGTCATTGTCGAAGTCGCAGTAGCTGCTTGTAAGGGCGTTAAAAAAAGGGGGTGAGGGGGAATTAAGGGGTGCTGGGGCTAGCTGGAAGGCTTCCAGAAGTTAAACCTCGGAAAATACCGATTATAAGAAGCAGAAAGGAGAGACGAGAAGATAGTGTACATAGACAAGAAGAGAAAAAAGGTAGTACAAGTACACGTCGTCAGAGCATCGTACAGCTCGATGATGTCCAGAGCGTCGAAGCTCCTCCTCGTATTCAAAGAAGGATAATTTACTTTAATAATTTAGTAGAGTTGATTGAACGATGGAGTGAGTTAAAAAAAATTGCTACCACCTGTCGAGTTTTATTGGCGGCTTTCCGAACACGAAGGGGCGGCGCTATCCAAAATGGGATCTAGCTTTAAAATTGGCTTGGTTCAAGCTCACAAGGAACAAGAAAAAAAAAAAAAAGACTTTGGGACGGCAACGTGGGGGAAAAAGCAAAAAGTCGATCTGGTTAACCTTGCTGCGGAGATCACTGCACGATATCGCAATTCTCACTCAATTACTTTAGCGCCATAAGCGCTATCTCATAGACTTTTGAGACCACATTCGAACAAAAAAAGGATTCTATATAAAAGGTGAAGGAACTGACGAGCAGTATATCGTGATTTATTAATTTTCTGCACTTTGGAGTATCGTGAACCTACGTAATGCTTTCGTTGCGTTTTTTTCCTTTCTTTTTACAAAAAAGAAAAATGATACAAGTAATGAAAAAATCATGATGAGTTGAGGAACATCCATTAGAAGAGTAAAATAGGGCAGTGGTAAGGGCAAAGAACCATTTAGAAAACATCAATGAAAAAAAAAAAAGAAGAAAAGGAAAAACAAAATGCTTGATGATAAACCCCCTTGTTAAAGGAAAAAAAAAAAAAATATTTGTGAACATATTCTTAGACCTCTAATTGTCCTTTCCCTCCTTTGGTTACATGTCGAATTATAATCTTTATCTTTACGGACTAGGTGACTCGCTAGCAAACGAGGACCGTCGTCATCATCTCCGTCCGCATCGTTATAGTTGGCTCCTGGAGTCTTCGGGTTGAAACCTCCAGGAGTCGGCGCATCGTAATACCTCCTCGGATCACCACTCGCACCGGGTGTAGCTGCAGAGATAGGACCGGGAGTAGGCGCAGAATCCCAAGGCGTACTGGCAGCAGCACGCGGCGTAGGTGCGGAGACTGGACCGGGAGTGGTGCAGACATCGCTGCAGGAGTAGGCGCGGAAAGACCGCTCGCTCCGGGAGTCGGCGCCGAGAGCTCGAAATCTGGCGAAGTCGCATTGTACGCTGCCGGGTACGCGCCGACGAGGAGCTGTTGTACGAATCGTTCCAAGTTGCGTTGGCCTCACTCGCAGACGGCCTGCCGGAGTCTCGATCCGGAATCCCACGCCGACGAAGACGAAGAATCGGAGCCCATGTAAGGTGTCCTCGACCCTGGGTTCCAAGCGGGAGTCCTACCACCAGCGCCACCGTATGAGTCCTGGATCCATCGTAAGGGTTCGCGGTCCTGCTGCCGTCGTTACCGGCCCTCCAGGCAGGAGTACGACCACCATCTCCTGAAGCGCTCCAAGCTGGGGTTCTGCCACCGCCTCCGTGAGCTGCCGCAGGCGTTCGGGAGCCCTGCCAGCCCTGGCCGGATGGAGTCCTGCTTCCGCTCCATCCCGGTGTTGCGCCACCGGAGCTCGAATTGGGAGCTCCGCTGCCACCGCCAAAGCCTCCGCTGCCGCGACCTCTGGGTGAGACAAACTCTTCATACGTCATGCGACGGCCGGATTGACTATTGATTATAACGTGTTTATAACCAGGTTTTGAGAATGCCGACGAGAGGATTGATATCTAACTTACTCTTTGAATCCGAGTTCGTCTTCTCAATAGTGATAGTCTTGTTCTTGGTGTGAAGCTCCAAACGAGCCGTTGTATCCGTTGCATCCTTGATGATACCCAACAGCCCCTTGTACGGCCCCTGCTGATCGTAACCGTCTGGCCAAGGGTCTTGTCCCTTCCGCCTTGCCTTGGAACCGGTGGTGAGCCATCTTTGCCGCATTTTTATCCTCTGGACGGCCGGGTTCATTTTGGAAAGGTCAGGGCCGGCACTAGCGACCCGACCACCCTTGGCAATCATCGTTGCGAGGTTGGACGTGCGGGCGACGAAGACGCCACTGCTTTCAGTCTGAAGCTCCTTGGAATGGATGAAGGCGAAACCGCGATGCAAGTGGAGGATAGTACCACTCCGGTTTTCTCCACCAGCCACTTCCTTAACAGTGTCTTCAACGCGAATTTCAGAACCATTGCGATCCGTCGCACGGCACCGAAGCGTTTCCCAGGAATCTTAGCCACTATTTGCGACGGCATGACGGTCCTGTGGTTACCGTTCTGATCTAGGACGCGGATAGATTCTCGATCAATCTTGTAATACAAGCAACGGTGGTAGAACTACGCGCTACTCGGTAGGAAATCTCGCCAAAATCGTAATATAAGAACAAACGAAAAGAAACGTACTCTAACTGAACCAAATCCCAAAGATCGTAACGTCCGTTGCAGCACCCACGCCGCCGGAATCCGAAGCTTCCCGGAGATCCTTGGAGAACACAGTATACTCGAGCATGGAAAGGTCACTCAGGAAAGTAACCTTGTCGTCGACGATCTTGACGATCATACCGACCTCATCCGGTATTTGCTGCCTCCAGTGACCTTAACATGATCTCCTCCTTGAATTTCTTCCGCAGGCCTTTGAATGGGACATCAATCTCCCTGCCCTTTCAATTCGCCCTCCAAAACGCTCATAGATACGATGTCGGAGTGAACGGAGGTGACTTTTCCTATAATACCAGCCTGTCTCCGGCGTATACCTCGACAATATCTCCAGGCAGATAAGAACCGGATTTGTCGGTGGACGCTTTGAGGATTGAGCGAGGGCGTGAAGATCGATATGCTCTACCCATCCGCCGTCTCCGATCCTTGAGCGAACCGCGTAACCTCTTCCAGCTTCGGATTGACATTCTCCGTGATCAGTGCGATAGTTTGACGTCCTTGCACAGTAACCGTTCTCGTAAGTTTCGCCCATGTAAGTGTATATGTCCTGCGACCCTGCCTCGATGGTGGCGAAAGTTCCTTCGGATGGTACTTCTTCGCGTCCACTTCCGAAAAGAGCCTTGCGAAGGACGTGGACCGCCCGTAACAGTGCGCTTCCTCTTGGCGCTATCGTCACCTACTCTAAAACTAGAGTCCCCGGCGCCATAATCCAAACGGGGAACCGCCCTGACGCGGACCATCTGCCCGCTGCTCTCCACGTTTCTACCTGCGCAAGATCGCCCGCGTACTTCCCTCGTTTGAAGCGGACGTACGCGCCGGGTAAGATTTCTGCTTTCTTCTGGACACGTAGAAGGTCGGGCATTTCCGAATCGGGACGAGGAGCATCTGCCGAGCGTAAAGGTTGTTGACGTTCTGTGTGGCTTCCATCACGTCCGCCTGGGTCAGAGCTTCAACGTAAACGTATCCGGACATGGACTCTGCGCGTTCCAAGACGGAAATAATGTTAAGAGCCGCCCTCGAGCCGCGATACTCCTCGATCTCTTCATGATAGCGAAGACGATCTCCCTCTCCTTGCGGGCTTGCACTTGATACCCAGATCGAAGGATCCTCCACCGAAGGAAGCAGCAGCCTCTTCGGCATAGAACTGGCACCCTCGGCGATATTGCTGCGCTGCTGGCGGCCGTACTGGTCCCTGTACCTTGCGGCGAGGGTTTCGGCATCCTGGGCGAGGTCAGCCTGGCGAGCGCGGTCGAGCTCGCGGTGGTGCCTGTCGTCGAACCGTGCGGACGGGTGCAGCTCTTCGTCCTCGTTTCCGATAACGAAGTCGTTCTCCCTGTTCAGGTCGTCCTCGTCTCTTCGATGTCCTCTCGTCTTCGTCGACGTCGGCTTCGATATCGAGAACTGATTCCTGCGCTCTCTGGGACGTTTGCGACGGCGCTACAATTTATTCATCGATTATGTCAGCGAATTCAGCCTCCGTCTCACAAGAGGACAGATTGCAGAAGAAAGAGAAAATGAAGCCATAGCCAAATTGCCGGTTCAATGGCAAAGGAGAGAGTAAAGAGAGAGAAAATAGCATACGGATTGTCGTCTTCCTCGTCCTCATCCTCATCCTCCTCGTCCTCTCTTCTTCCTCATCCAAGTCTTCGAGCTCTTCATCCATCTCGTCATCATCTTCTACCCTCCGCTTGTCCTTCTTTCCGCTGTTTGGTGGTAGGTCTTCCTCATCGTCCTCTCCATGTCATCATCGTCGGGTCTTCGCCGTTTTGCGGGAGCTTCGGTGATGTAATCGTCCTCAGAGTCTGACATCTTGTATTGGATTCAAGTGTATGAGGCCAAGGAAGAATCTCTCGGAAGAATAATAAAATGCTGCCTCGTTCACGTCTAAAACTTGTCGTGATGAGAGGGCGGAAAATAACGAGAATGGAGGCTTGTTTCGTTGATGATGGTTGTTGAAAGAAGAAGAGGGAAAAAAAAAGGGAGGCAGAAAAATCGGGGAGACGGGGTTTGAGGTGAGAAGTAAGAGAAAGCTTTAAAACGTGGTTGAATTGCTGGTCACTTTTTTTTTTTTGCGCGCCTTAAAAAATATATATATATATATATATATATATATATCTTGGCAGTTATGTAAGACGACGCTAATCATAAATAGGCACTGCCAAAATTTTTTGCTTGCAAATTTTTTATCACCTGAAATTTTTTATCACCAGTATTTTCTACACTTCGGCAGCCATCGATATTCCATCACGATATAAGTACCCGCGTGCCTTTTCTTCTAAAGATTATAAAACAACAATTGGTCAAGCCACTTGGTTGGTTATGAGTATATTCCACCCCAAACGGGCTACTTCTTCTCAGATGCTTCTCTTGCGCAGCTGTCTGCTGTATAGTTCTAGCAGCAATACGATCACTTAGCCGGAAAAGCAGCTGGTTCATCAGTGTTGCTGCGGCCTCCCAGCATATCTCTTCCAAGGAAAAGTTTTTTGGAACATGTCAGAAAGATCTTCACCTCAGTCGTTCCAGGACGCACAATCTCAAGTACCGTCGTCCTCGTTCTTCACGCCGCGACCATCCCAGGTTCCAGACTCCGACGGTGAAGAAGTGGGCATATTCTTCGACTCGAAAAGCATAAGCGGGACTTCTTCGAGCAGCAGCAAGGCATCCTCAACCACCTGGACATTCAGGATCGCGAAGATCTAGCGAAACACCTTTGTGTTGCCTGGAAACTGAAGAATGGACCAGTTCCAGAAAAAAGCGGGAAGGCAAGCATGGGGCGCAAGCGAAGGGAGAGGACATTTACAATGAGGATGAGCCGCTTTTCCGACAGCGACAACTCCGACATGGAGAGCGAGGACTATGACTCTACGGAAAGCGAAAAAGCAAGCAAGGCGCGGCGTTCGCGGGCAAAGCACGCCTTGTTCCTCAAGAAGTGGACAGCTTGGCCCTTCCCGCCGTCAAAGATGCCTGCACCTGTGCCTGAGAGCTCGACATATATCTCCGCGACGCCCTTTTCACGACCATGCTTCGACAGGCGTCAAAATCACTGAAAAGTCGCAGCGAGAGGTATTTTATCTCCACGGACGACACCGCCACGCTGGAGCTGTGCAGACCGATCGTCCAGGAATGCTTCCCAAAATCGATCATATTCTCACCGTGCGATGTACCGCGCCAGGCAAGGCTGCGGCTACCGCCAGAGAAGGAAGAAGGAAGAAGCAAAGGCTTCTGAGCAGGCACTTGATAACGTCACAAAAATCGAATCCGGAAAAGAACCTGCCCCCCAGAGAAAGGGCATAGAGGTGTCAAAGGCATCGATGAAAAAATTGAAACTTATGACCTCACAAGACGTCTTCAACTACTGTACCCTACTCGGCTGGCCGACTGATGTGCTCCACGCTTCCGCCAAGAGGATGGCAAAGATTTTACCCAGAGGAGGATTCGAGGATTTGAGTTATTATTCGATCCCTGAAGCTGCTAATTTTTCCGCCCATCCACCCCTTAAATGGACCGAGGCATCGGCAAAAGCTCCTCCAATCGTTATCCCTGCACGGGAGCAAAATATTTCTATTGGAGGCGAGCTCGTCGACCGCAAAAACCCTTCGCATGTGGAACAGGGTTGATAGTATCAATAGTTGGCGTGGGGAAGCAGGAGGAGTGGCGCCGGACGGGTTCTTGGAGACAATTCCGGGTAAAAGACCCCGTCGGCGGCCAGGACTTAAAGATCGAATCGACGAAAAGCACAGGCTGCAGCGCAAAGAGCGGCTGCAACGGGCTTGGGAGGAACAACATGCCGGAGATTGATTTCCGATCACCACTGCTTTCTTTCCCTCTTTTTTAGTTTTCCCAAGTCATCCTTGCCGAAGTAACTTTTCAGTTGGGAAGGGGAAGGCGATAGTGGGTCTCAACAAAAAACCGAAAAAAATCGAAGGGAAAAGACGCAGAAAATAAAAAATGGAAACAGCAAGAAAAGACGAGATGCAGTTAACGAAAAGTCTGGTGCAGAAACTGGGGAAAAGGTTAACAATGTTATACTTAGAACTTTTGATACCCAAATTCGCTTCGATACATATTGATCAACCGCACGGTTCGCTTTTTTGAATGAAAGATCTTGCTCCCGCAGCAGCTCGGGCTAGAACCCCGATAAATGTACAGAGGTGGGGTTACTATCCGACAAACCCCACCTCCTTCCTCTTCTTAAACAAACACAGCGTCTCGCGATCTTGTCATTCATTCCTGTGACTGTATTCAGCAGATGAATCGTGAAGAAAATAAAAGAAACAAATTGCAAAAAAAAAAATCTTCACTCTCAGCACTGCTGCATCTTGCTAGCTGCTGGAGAGGCATGCGATATGTAGTAATCGGCGTGTCCTGCATGAAATGTCTGCAAAAGCCAAAAGCGTGAAAAATAAGGGACTCTAAAAGCTTAAGTATACTTAATTTGGTATATTCTGTACTCGTATTTTGTTGTTTTACTGGTTCTCATACCTCCAAACGCTGGTGCATATGCATTTCACCTTTTTTTTTTCTTTCCTTTCTTCCTGCCTGACCAGCTCATACCGCATATTTCAAGGTTCTTCGTCCGTTGTTACGCACTTCCCATCGGTTCCTTTTTTTACTTAATACATTATTTATTTTATTTACTTTTACATACTACTGTATCTATTTTTTTACAGTTCTGTTTTTTTTTTTTTTTTTTTTTTTTTTTGTACAGCTGTTGTATCCCCCCAAACAAATCTGATACAAAATAAACAAGTCATTAACAACAACGAACCACGACGACAACCTTTTTACATTTTCTTTTATTTTATCATCCATCATGTCCCTTTTTTTTGTCCCCCTTTCCTCCTATTTTCGCCGAACAGCTGGCCAGCCTTGGATTCTCATTTCTCTTTCCTCTTTCTTCGACTTCATCTCACTCGCAACGAGGCTTCTTCTGTTTGTTAGATTCGTTGTCATCCAAGTATGTCATTGCTTAATCAGGTCCCTTTTGTTAATCTGATGGTTTCTATTCTTCTTCATCGCTGCGTTTAAAGCTGCGCAACTCCAAGTTTCGAAGCAGTTGGCAGCAATGCGTTTCTGTCACTTCGCTTCATTCGTATGTTCACGTCCCTAGATGGCCGCCTCGTTTTTTGCCTTTTGTACCATGTACGAACGCAGATTGGGGGAGATCCAAGCAGAGTAAGAAACCTGGCATACGTACCCTCGCAATTCCCAGGATGGCGCCATGCTTTCCTCCGCTGAGATGCACGACACTGTCAGATCAAAACCCCCAAGTATTCAAATCAGAAGATATCAGCCGGCAGCCTTATCTTCTTGATGATGAACTGTCCCTTGTCTATGACTCTTTCCCTAAGAAAGCTGTTCCTTTTTCTTTGTTTTTTTTTTTTTCTTCTTCAATCCGTTTACGTTTGTGAAATTGATCATATCCTCAAGCTGGCTATCTGCCTTCATGTTGTCTTTTCTCTTTGAGGTTGATGCTTGCTTGCCTGCTAATCCTTTGAATACGAAAAGTTCTAGGCCTAGTTTCCGTTTATTCTCCACTTTCGCTCTAGCTGCTCGCCAAAGTTACGTTACTTGACGTTACCTGCCACCCGCCTGCAAGGCAAGGAATAACCGATCCCGAAAAGTATAACGGGGAAAGCGGAAGCGGGACCTTCCTATGTCTTACAACAGTAGCAGCAAGCAACAGTAGCTCTCTTATCATCATCCCGGTTCCAGCTGGGCAACTGGCCACGAGTTTCTTTTCTGCTAATTTTATTTTTGGTTCTGACTCCAGCTGGATGATGACGAGACAACAAAAACACGACCTTTTGCCAAAGGACTCGTACGACGCCGTCGACTTCTCACACGTTGCCACCTGTTCCAATGTGATGTAGCGATTTGGCGAAACTGAAATTGATTGAAGGATTTGAGAAAAAAAAAAAAAAAAAGGTACCAGAGCCGGGGTAGATCTTGTTCTCTCCTATTTCTCCGAGTCTTCTCGTTCCTAAACCGTCCTGTAGCATTTCTCTAACGAACGGAGTTACTCAGATATCGCCCTGATATTGGGTAACAACAATTCCAACCCCGGACGAATTTTCGAACGCTCACCCTGTGCTTTCGGACTTTGGGGGGTTGTATATGACATATATATACATATCGACGGTTGTGAAACCCCATTTGCCGACCGTCAAACGCAAATCAATCCGTGATCGGAGGCTGTGACCCTCTCCACTGTCTTACGCGAAGCGCTTATGCCCAACCCTTATGCCCAACCCTATACGGTTACGTATTTGCACTATTCGTTCCCCTCTTCTTCCAATTTTATTTACAGTTTAAAACGGAGTTAGCAGGTGGCGAGGAGGTGTTAGGGTGCGAAAATCTTTCTCCAGGTGCATGGCAAATGCATGTCGCATGAAATGTCTTCAAATAAGCTAACGAAGCTGAGCCCTTGTCCACAAAAAAAAAAAAAAAAAAAAAAAAAGAGCTCTCTGGCCAATATCACTCCAAGGTTTGTGAGCAAGTACCTTTTTCTTTGCCTTTTCCCCATACTAAATATCCTGTTTCACACGCCACAGCGAATCTGTGCTCTTAGCCAATGCTGGTTGGGTTTCCCCGGGACTTGCCCATCTTTCCGGCCCCTTTTCCTTCCAGATTCGACTTGGTGTCGATGTACCATGTGCTCCTCGCCTTGCCTTGGAGACGCCTACCAGCCGCTTTAGATTTGAAGATATACAAACATATTGGCAGGTTTTCCCTTTCTTTTTTTTTTCGTTTAACCATTAAGTACCCTGTGAGGAGAAAGCAAGGCCAGAGAGACGAGAGGAGGTTCCTTTTTTATTATTCAATAGCATTCTAATATCATTTCCCTCCACTCCTAGCGAAGGTATATATCCTTTCCTTTATACTTTGCTCTCTTACTGCTTTTCTACTCTTTTTCCATTTTTCTTTTTTCTCTTCCCGATCTCTTTTTTTCTTCTTTTCTTTTTCTATTTTTTTTATCGCCTGTGCTTTTGGGGGGTTGGTGACAATATTTCTCTCACACTATTATCTCTGAGAGCACCGAAGTTCTACTTTCTGCTAGGTCATGTTCCGCATGAGCTTCTAATTTTTTTATTATATTTATTATTTTTATCTTCCTTTGCCCAAAAATTCTTTTTTTCCTTTTTTTTTTAAAAAAAAAATCTCCACACCACACGAAAAAAAAAATCTTACCTCACATCTTCTCTCCCTTGCTTGAGTTGAAAAAGCATATCTTCTCCCCCGAGCCCTTTGCCTTCAGATTTTTTTTTTCTTTAACGATCCCCGGAACTTGTGAATATGTTGTTGTAGATATTATAGATATTATATCATCAGACATTAATTCTCTTTAGCTCAGGCGCGGAAAAGGCATAGGCGAGAAGCACAAGCAATACACCGTATCGCGCCATTGCCGAACAAGCTAAACGAACCAAAAAAAAAAAAAAAAAAAAAAAAAACTTCTCGCGACTCCTCTCCCGTGTAGGAAACGATGATGGACGACTGCCAACAGATGTGCTACGAGAGATCTTGGATCAGCTGGATCCCGATTACTCCGACTCGAATACGCGTGGGAAGTTTTGGAATCCCACGAGAAATGACCGCGGCGGGAGAGCGACGCAGGCCGATATTCGGCAGTTTAGGCTCGTGTGTCGCCGTTTTGGCGATCTAGGAGCGCAGTATCTCTTCCGAACGATCGCACATAGGTACAACAGCAAGAGCTTCGACAGATTAAGCAATCTCGCTGATCACCCAGTCTTCGGAGGATACGTCAAAAAGTTCGTCTATCTCATGCCTTACTTTTACGTGAAAGGTATGCTCATAATCCCTAATCCCCTTCTTCACGCCACGTCGTCGTTTGCTTTACCAAACCCCCGGCATGCCCTAACTTTTGCATCGTAGGAACCAAGGACTTTTCCGAGTTCAAGGAGGACTTTCGCGACTTTCACATGCAAGTTGGCTCATACTCCGCGGTCTTCCAGGAACCTCTTCACTGCTTGGAAGTTTTCGAAGAACAGCAGCATCTCATGAACTCCGGGATGACCTCAAAATTCTCAAGAAAGCCATGAAATCTTTCACGTCACTCCAACAGGTCCAGATACTCTCCGTTCTAGGTGAAAAAGATAACAAGCTGCTCGACCTAGCGGAGGAATACGACGAGTGGGATTACGTGGACTGCAAGTGGAACCCTGCGTGCACGCACGCGGTGGAGACTATGATCCAAGCGCTAGATTACGGAAGGCCGCCCGTGTATTCCTTCGTGTCACCAGGATGAGCCCTCAGAGTCTACTCCGCCTTAGCCCGCAAGTCCAAGAGCTGGGGCTTTCCACCTGGAGCCAGCTCTCCTACTTGAAGCTCAACTTCAATCACATGTCAGACCGCGACTGGTACAACTCGGAACTCGAAAGCAAGATAACCATGCTGAGCGAATTTTTCAAAAGCTTTTCCATAACGCGCAGAACCTTGTCGAGCTCCACATCGGATTTTTCCCGTCGCTGCCGTTGCAGCTGCAGCTGGAAGAAGTCTTCCACCACGCTTTGTGGCCGAAGCTGCGCATCTTCGGCATCGAATCGTGGCGCCTTACTTCTGAGGAGATTATCGAAATCGCCAGCCGCCACCGCCCAACCATCAGAGGTATACGCCTCGCAACGATCTATCTGAGGGAAGGATCCTTCTGGAAGGATGTCGTTATTGCTTTGAAAGACCTCGATCTCGAATGGCTCAGCCTTGACACCATCGGCTACGAGGTCGACTTTGACAGGCAACGGGCGGCCAGTAGAACCTTTGAGTTCCCCGACGACGCCGACGCGTCAGATGACATGGACGATAATAGTAGCTTTGACCTCGGCTTCAACATCTCCTTGACGGCTCAAGCTCCAGCCACGGCGAGCCTTCTACGCTCCAGCAGATCCAACATCTTCAACAGATACAGCAGGCCGCGCAACCACAGACCGCCATGTCCGAAGGATCTAGCTCGTCCTCCAGCGGCGCGAGCCACGGCACCGATGGAGCTATCCCCGCAAATTCCTCCGTTAGCGATACCGATCCTGTGCACCTCATCCCACGGTATTATCGAGCATCCTCGCCCGAAGTTCATGGGTCCGGGCTCTGTTAGCTCAAGCGAGCTGGAAGACCTGGAAACCATGGACGTGGATATGGAAGACTACGGCGAGACCGTCTCCAAGTACCAGATGCTGCACTGGGAGAGGTGGGTCGTCGGCCGTGACGTATACACGAACAGAAGTACAACCGGGAGCTCTGATACTAGCCCCAACGCTACCGGTAACTCTTTCAAAAGGTCATGTACCTTCACAAAAAAAAATAAAAAGATTAAAGAGCAACGCTCTTTTCTTCTATTTCTTTATACATATTGCTTCTGTTATTTAGCACTACCATTTTTTCTTCGACATTGTATTCTGATGAAAAACCATCCTGCTGATTTTTCCAGTCTCGCACAGCATTTTTTTTTTTTTTTAAGGATTCTGTATTAGCGCGGTGTCTGTCTCTATCGCATTTCCCCCCTGGCGCTTTGAATTCGGTCGGATATATAAATCTGCTCTTCCTGCACCTTCCATGATAGCTCTTTCTTGTTTTACTATTCACGTTATTGCCTTTTTCCCTTTTTTTTTTTTTTTTTTGCGCGCTAAAGATTTGGACGCGAGTCTGGTATGGTCTGGTATGGTCGGGGATCCTTTTGAGAATGTGGATCTCCGACTAGGTGAGGTCTGAGACTTACTTCTGTTCTGTGGAGGAAACTCTTTTTTGACTTTTTTTTTTTTTTTCTCTCGCGGAATCGCGGACATTTGTTCATGTCCTCCCTCCAAACACTTTTTCTTTTTCATTTCACAAAAACGAAAACGAGATTTTATAACCGACAGCGTTTCTTTTTTCCCCTTCTGTTTCTTCTCTCTTTTGTAATTTTTTGCTACGATACAGCTTGAACGAACACCAGTTGTAGTTACAAGCTAGCTTGCGTTTTTTCTTCTTCTAATTCCATTTGTCTTTTCCCTTTCACTTCCTTCTAACGGAACCTTTTGAGATTTCTTGTTAGTTTACTACCACCTTTTCTCCTCTTGCCTTTCCAAGTGTACGTATTTGTGCACAGAGAAACACTACTTACTTTCTACTTTGTACTTTTTTTTTGGAAATAAATTCAGAAAGGCACGCTAGGGAAATCCTTTCTGGAGCCTGCAATTTCTTCTCTCTTACTCTATACGGAATATACCTTCGCTGAGAAAGGAAATTCTACATATACTGACAGATATATGCTTCCCCTTTGTAAGGCTAAGCGGATTCTACTGAGCTTTTTCTTTTCTGGTCAGAGTGAATGCTTTTCGGATTTTCTACAGACTAGATCAAATCCCTTGAATTTTTATCACGAGACGAGGAGGGGATTTCATCAATAATATGAAAAAAGAAATTCCTTTGAGACCCCTATTGGCCGTTCCAAAAAGACGCCATATTAACATCAACAAAGACAAAAAAAATACTCCAAAGACAATAACGAATCCATTATCCATCATCCAATTACTCCATTCTCCCATTAAAAAACAAAAAAGGCTACATCCATTCCCTTCCACTTCCACCGCTTCTGCCATCCGCCTGCACCTTCTCCGTCCGCCTGCTCCCTCGCGCTCTGCAGCAGTAAATCGTCCAGCAGCAAGGCGTGAGCGTCGCGCTCCAGCACCGCCTGCGCGGATTCGTGCGGGTTCATCGTGACTTGAATTTGGGATTGTGCGGGTTCGTGAGGCGGAGGTACGTGTGGAAGCCGGCGGCCCAGTGGTTCGTGCAGCGTGTTCTTTCGGCGAGGTTTTCGCCTGAGAGGGCGGCGGTGGGGACAAAGCGGATGCTGGTTGTTATGTATAGTTAGATAAAGGTAGAATGAGGACGAGGGGAGGAATGGGGAATGGGAATGGGGGAGCAGAGATGCGTACGCTTTCAAGCGGGTGAAGCTGTCGCAGTGAGGGCGTAAGGCGATGCAGCAGTACTCGCAGACTTCGACGAATGTTCTTTGCTCCCATTTCTCTTCGTCCCTGTTTGAAAAATTCTTGTTTTGTCAGAAAATTAATTGGAATGCGTGATATCTTAAAAGATCAAGACTCTGTATTGAGGATGGATAATTTGCATAAAACGTGCATTTGGTTCACGAGGATAACGATAACTTCGACGGTTTCGAGGACGGATACAAGGTCCTCAATATCGGGGGCATTGTCCGGTATTACGACCACGATGGCGATCCTGCAGTCGTCGAGTTTGTCGGGTCCTTGGATCATCTCTTTTGAATCGTCTGTTTTATAATTCAGAAGTAATCAGCACTACCTACAAACTTCCAATAATCAGAGGAGAACTTGCGCTTCTCTTACCGGTGTACAGTCGCAGCTTCCGTCCGGTCTGCGATTTAAACGACGTCGGACGTCATTCTGGTGGAGGAACGGAACGATCTCGCGGAACTCGTTTACGTTTTGCCTCAGCAATGCGTCGGTTTCGTCATCCCATGCCCCGGTCTAGATAACGATATATTTCATCAGTTTGTTCTTGCTTTTCTTTCTATCCATTTTTAAACGGAAACAAGAACGTCAAAAAGGTAACTACTTACGAGCTCAAGGATTCGCCCGAGAGCCGTGCTGGTTCCGGACCTCTGCGTTCCGCTTGCGTAGATGTTGATAGGCGGTAGGGTATCCAACCTTAGCGGCCAGTCCATGTTTTTTTTTTTTTTTTTTTTTTGGCTTGTCAACAACCCCTTCGATGGTGTTCGCGCTTTTCGTTTAAACCCTCGTAGTATACGATTATTGATAACTCCCCTCGAGAGAAAGGCTAAAGAGCCTGAGGAGCGCGTATGAGATGCAATACGGATACGAATACTTTGACGTTAAAAGTTAAAGAATGAAGTACCGTGGAAGATTTTTGTATGCATGAAGGCAACAAGTGCTTTGCCATGTTAATGAGAATTAAAAAAAAAAAAAAAAGGGTACCAGAATTAATATATTCTTTTATTTATGATTATGATAAGTATATTTAATATATTATTATTTTCTTCTGCTTCCCAGTTATCCAGTAATTCTTTATATTATTATTTAAAATAAAAAAAAAATTTTTCTTTCTTTTTTCCCTTGTATTTGATACTGAAAAAGGGGAGTGCCCATCGTCAACCGTGATTTTTTTTTTTTTTTCCATTCTATTCTATTATATATATCATGCAATATATCGATTTGACCGCTATCAATTCTTCAGTTCTCTCTCTACAAACACACATAATCCCTTTCTCTGTCCTGTCCTCTTGCCTTCTGCTGCTCCATGGCCATACGACTCTTCAAAATCTCACACATGATGCTGGTTATTCTTTTCTGCCCACACCAAAGCTGTCGCGCCGTCATCGTCAACTGAGAACAGGTCTATCCTGTCGGCGTCTAATAACGTCTTTAGCATCCACTTAAACCCAGAAGAGGCCACCAGGTCAAAGCCGTTTGCCCATTTTGTTTTTCTTGTTGATGTCGACGAGTCGAGTACGGATGAGGGTTTTCATGGCTGGGGTGTTGTCAGGTTGAAGGTGACTGCTGCTGCTGCTGCTGAGCAGAATTTCAGTCTGGAGTACGCTAACAGCTTCTTCAAAACTAGATCGTGCCCTCGTCCGCAGGCCCACGATATCGCATTCCGGCCAGTTTTATCTTTGGCGCAGATTCTCGTTCGTTTAGTGTTTAGGAGAGCCTCTGCGACTTTAGCGTGCCCGTGTTGACAGGCGTAGATCAAAGGGGTACGGAGATTTTTATCAGCTTTGTCTACATCCACGATGTTACTGCCTTTCAGGGACAACAGGAATTGGACGACGTCGATAGCACCGGCTTCGGCTGCACAGGATAATGGCGATCGACCATCCTTGTCGAGCTGGTTTGCATTTGCCCCGCCTTTTGGACCAGCGCCTTGCAGATTTCTAGCGAGTGACTGCTTGAAGTTCCATCGCAAGCATAGTGCAAAGCAGTCCAGCCGTACTTATCAGCCTGATCTACTTCTGTATTTCACGACTTAGGAAGTAGCTGACCACTTCGGAACTTCCATTTTCCGCCGCTCTTACCAAAGCAGATTTCTTCGACCGAGATCCTACTGCGTCGATCTTGGTTCTCTCGTCTGTTACGAGACTAGATCTTCGTCCGGCCCTATACATGCTCCTAAATCGTCTGCCTTTGACTCCAATAACACTTTGAGGCATGAGTATGGCCGAAAAAACGAGCGGCAATCATGGGACTAGAATGGTGAGGTATGGAAACATCGGCGCCAGAATTTTCCCAGAAGTGCCGGAACCAGTTTGAGAATCTGCTGTTCTTAGCGTTGTTGAGTCGCATAGAAGCTCCCAAAAGTCCCGGTGAAGCGATCTCTTCGCATTGTGTCAAGTGCTCTGTGCCCAGTGACGTGCAGCATAATCGAACAAAGGAAACAAGCTAGGGTCTTCGTTATACAATTGTAAGTCAAATTTCGTTCTTTCCTCTTCTTTTGTTCTACAAAAATTTTCCACTTCGTTTTCTTCTGTTTCGTCTTCATTTTCTTCGTCCTCGATATCCGGAAACAGGTCAGCAAGTTCGGCTTTTACACGTTCCAATGTTTGGGATGCACTGTCGTCCATGCTATTATTCTCCGAATTATCAACCTCTGCATCAGCATCGCCTGAGTCGAAATCATCGAGCAGCAAATACTTGATGCTGCATTCAGCAGGCAATAAATTTGCGATCTTTTCCTCGACGCCGCGAACTCGAACTTGCGGGTGGTTTATATGCGGTTCCTTGGTGGCGGCAAAAATTAAGAATTCCTTGGCGGTGTAGTGCACCAAGCTAATTTTCCCTGCTGTTAGCCTCACAAGGACACCGAGGATCCCAAATGTAATTGGATATCGGACGGACGTTCCGAGTCTAGCGCAGCTGCTGTGCGTTGTTGAGTATCCTTGATGGTGACGATTATTGCGATCTCCTCCAGCGCTAACTCTCTCTTAGCGCAGGCAATCGCTTGGAGAAGATGCTTTG
The DNA here is from genome assembly GCA_002224055.1 of Pezizomycotina sp. ARF18. Classification (NCBI taxonomy): domain Eukaryota; kingdom Fungi; phylum Ascomycota; species Pezizomycotina sp. ARF18. The sequence continues at coordinate 27,241 of AZLU01000006.1, read as the reverse complement.
CCTGGTTTTCCAGATCTCGAGGAATATCCTCCAAAAGTTCCAATAGATATCTACGAGCCTAACAGCGTTTCCATGATCACCTTCTCATACTCACGCGGATTGTTCCGGTTCCCGTTCATGATATGGCTTTTAAGCCTCTCTTGGACGAGATGGAGCCACAGAAACGTGCTATCAGCGCCTTCGGAGAGCGCTTTCGACAACAGCTTTTTTACCTCTTCAGCTATACGTTCATCTTTAAACCGGGTTTCTTACCAAGATCGACAATTTCTTCTACGCAGTTTTCCACCATGAGCCTGATGTCGTTCTTAGAGCCTTCGTGGTGTTTATCGACGTGTAAGCGTTGTTCGAGAAGTCCTTGAGACGTAAGGTGATTCCTGGCAGCGGACGACCTGTTATGAGGATTTTCACTCTGAAAGTTCCTGTATGGCCGTCCGATTTCTTTAATTCCTGAATAAGTCTGTAGTACGATTTAACAGCTGCTCGCTGGATTTCTCATCGCACTCATCGATAGCGTCGATCACTATTTTGATATCACCGGCGTCTTCGTCGTGAATAATATTAGAAAATAGGCTCCGCAAGGCATCAAATGAATCCAATAGACGATAGCCGTGGGTGTCGTAAAATTTGACGCCGTGTTTGGCAAGGTGCGTTCGTTCCCTCAGAGTTTGGTGTATTATGCTCCTGAGTAGCTCAACCGGGGAACTCTGGTTTTCACGCCCGTGATCGAAAAAGAAAAAACAGACAAGTTTGCCCACTTGCGTCGATTTCGATACGGCGGACCGGGATTCGAGGCAACCAATGATGAAGGAGGAAGCTATCGTCTTCCCGCATCCGGGATTGGCTGTCACCAAGGACAAGTCAGGCCTGGCATCGTTGAGTCAGGCTTGGTATTTCGGTTCATCGGGGGTTCATTCCCATGTACCGTCCACGCGCTTCGGAAGTTGTGCTTTGAACTTGCTATTCTGCGGCGTGCTGAAAACTTCGATACATTCCTCCTCCAGCTTCGTTGTGTCTGTTCGCAAACCAGAATATCAGCAAATAATTTAACCTGAACAACAGATGCACAAGATGCTCCCCTCGATTCCAGTAGCACTCACAATGCTTTTCGGGATTTGACTTATTTGCTATCCTTTGCAACGATGATCGCACGAGAGGGTAATCCCCACTTTCATCTGCAAATTGGCAGATTGACCTATGGTCGGCTTGGAGACCTCGTAAAATCTCGCCCGGGATATTGTCGTTGCAGAAACTTCGTCGACGATCTTTTGGATCAGGTGTTTAGCACATACATATATGATATAAGTATGCCCTCAACCCAATGTATACCACAATAAAATGTGAAATGTCTTTTGCTATTATGCAAATACCTGGTAGTAGATGGTGCTCGGGTATACTCACAACTTGACGAAGATTGCCAATTTTCATAGGACAAAGCTCAAAGAAGAAACAATAACTAAAGCGTGCGCGATCTTTTCAAAAGATTTCGAAGTCTCTACTAAGGACTCTGAGTCTCTCATTAATATATCTAACAGATCAACCCTGAAGTCGCCACCGGCGAAATATGGTGTCAAGAGATCCAGAGAACGGCCTAACTTTTTCCCCAGAGATGCCACATCTGACCCTCCATGCGGCGTGCCAAAGAACATGACCCATGGGTTGATTCGTATATTCTCTTTCTCTTTATATCAGCGCTATCGTGCGATAACAGCAGGGCCCGGTTGAAACGTGTAAGGAATCGGTAAGTCATCGCTCAATTATCGGCTTCTGAATGGATGGAGACGCACCTGCCTCAGAACGATGCCACCCAAGCTATGCACAACGAAAATTATTGGCCGGTTCACCTTCGTTTGCAATTGCTTTTTGTTAGAAGTTTAAAATGGGATGATACCACTCCTTTCTTATCCTTCTTTCTTATTTTAATTTCCTTTTTCCTCCAAGGTGCCGTTTTACGTGCGTCCGTCAAGATATTTTATAAACTCACTTTATCATCCTTTTTCACATCCATGAGCAAGTCAGGAGCTTCTCCGCGAAGCTCTCGATTTTCTCCTTCGAATCGTTAAATATTTCGGACGAGTAGCTGTAGGTGTATATCCTCGAACCCGGCATATCTTGCGGCAGCAGATCCCGTAGCCAGAGCACTTCCTTAACGTCCTTCTTTTTTTTAACCGCGAGGGTCCACGTCTTATACGGGTGGTCTTAAGGCCGTATAATGGATATTCGCTAGCTATAGGTGATTGTAAAAGTTGGTGTATATGAGACGTACACACACGGACACGCTTCCGCGTCTCGTTGGCTCTCAGCGATAGTCAATGTCGCGCGCGACGTATATAATAATACGATGAAAACCGGGGTTTTGTTTCTTTTTTTTTTAAAATTTGCTACGATAAAAATTATTCGACGTCGCGCGAGACTTTAGATAATAGATATAACGTTCATCTCCATCCCATGCATATATATTGCCCTCGTTGCGGAGGGTTTTCGTATTTAGCCAGAATCTGCTCTGCGATATGCTTTTTTCTTTCTTTTCGATTATTGATACAAATTCGCGCAGGAGATGGGAAATATAATATCATGTATACTTAAGGCTTTTTTGGTTCTATTTAAAAAAAAAGAAAAAAAGAAAAAAAAAAGTGCATTGGTAATAAACGATATTCTTTAAACTATAGTGCGTGATATGGTGCGTGATGTTTTAACTACGAAAAACAACGTTCCATCATTCTTCCTGGGATACGGGAAGGAACAGGCTAGGATCCAATTGTATATTTTCCTTTTCGAAGGAAAGTTATAAAAATAAAAAAAAAAAAATAAAGAAAGAAAGAAATAATAATAATAATAATAATAAAAATATCGTGGCTGAACTAGCAGTAACCCAAATCAAAGATCAAGTTGAGTCAATTCATCGTATTATTTTCTTTAGAAAGGTTCAACCCTGGAGCAATTGTCCAATAATGGTTCGAAGATATCAATATGCGGAGGGAAGAGTCACACAAATCTTGTGGCACCTGGCGGGTAAGGCCTAATTGACGAAATCTTTTGAACGGCGGAGTTGTTTTCCGTCTATTTTGAAAATTTTCTTTCGAGAAAAAGACGGCTCACTAATGAGACTCCCTCCATAAGTCTTTCTCAGACCTAAATTAAAATGAAAAACACTTCTCTTTGGTACTGGATGATTCTGCAAAAGTAGGCGTAGAGTACGGCGAAATGCGACTACGGATTTCTAGATCGTCTCAAGTTATTGACTCAGACGGCGGGTCCATGAAAATATGCGTCAAGCAGAGTTTTCTTTTTCCCGTATTCTCGAACGTATGGCCTGCCGGGATTATCCTTGCTTAAGGGCCAATTGAGGGAACGGATTTTAGGGTAAGATATTAGGAAAGGGCAGGATATTATTGCTCACCGTTTCCTTTCGGTTCTTCTACCAAATTACTAACCGTGGTTCTATCAGTATCAGTCTGGTCGCCGAAAGCTTTGATTCTAGTCTCAAAAAAAAAAAAAAAAAAAAAAAAAAACAAATTGAGTATCACGACCTGCCTCAAACCAACCCACAGATAGCCGAAGGCAGATGTTTCCATTTTCCACGTTAATTATAAATTGATACATTAGCAATTCGTGGCGACGTTTTGATATCCCACGATATGTGGGTTCGTAATATTCTGAAAGGAGTCGAATTGATCCTACCTGATACCACCGAGACTGATCTTCAGTTTTCTTTCTAGTTTCCGCCCCAATCCTAGTCCACGGAGGCAGTGGGCCATGACTCAAGCTTTTCCCATTAAAAAAAAAAAAGCTCCGAATAGTCTGCGTAACATTTGGCAGTTTAGGTTTTTTTTTTTTTTTAAGCTGCACGCCTGCATGCTTTTTCGTTCAAAAACCAGCCTCAATCGGGAGATAGGATGGTCGGATCTTCCTGCAGGATGGCAGCTCTTGCAGCAGTAAAGGTTCACGCGGCGAACAGGATTCAAATTTCGATCCCACCAATCGAGCGCCAATCAAACAAACAGACAAAATACAAAAAAAAAAAAAAAAAAAAAACCTTAAACTGGTCGCGCATTGATGATTCGACAATGACTCTATGATTGCAGTATATTTCGGTTATTTCTGGAGAATATTGGTGCTCAATTGAATTTAGAAACACGGGTTGAAGATTAGAAAAGAAAAGATTGAAAATTCCATTGTCATTCCTCCGCAGAAGCGCAGGACTCGTAACCTATAGCAATTATACTACATATCGCAAAGAAAAAAAAAAAAGAAGAAGAATTATATCTGACCCTGGCGGACGGAGATCAGAGACGAATTGGTTAACTATACTTTCGCGAGATGGGAAAAGAACGGCAGCTGCTAAAACCATATATTGTTTTTTTTGGCGACGGTGCGACGAACCAAACAGCAATTAGCCTTTCTCGAATGAGCCCTTTTGGAATCCTGCGGAAACCGGACATGACATCCTTGCCGACCACATGCAGTCCGACGCAATGAACGTCCTCTGCTATTGGGGATCTCTGCTGGCAAGAGTGGGGTCTATTTCCTTACATGGGACGCAAGATTTAGATTTGAGCCCCCCTTGTAGACAATAATATTGATAATAGAAAATAGAGGGTGAGATATATGAGTCTTTCGTTTAATTGCTCATCAGGAAAGACGGGATGCAATGATTATAGCTTGCATATTCGATAATGGTGATTGTTCGACGTGTATCTACAGTCTGTTGTTTGAACGAGAGCGATAAGAGATATCAAGTAGAGTTGAGTGTGTTTTTTTTTTTTTTTTTTTTTTTTTTTTTTCTTTACTTTTTTTTTTTCGAGAAAATATCTTCGATCGCCTCCCCCCTTCGAGGAGAATTAAAAAATAGAAAATAAAATCCTTAAATAACACTTACCAACCCACACCCTCTCTATCAGAACCTCTCTCTCTTTTTTAACTTGACTACATCACGCAATAATTCTCTCATTCCTATTAGAAATATCTGTTATTTATATATTTCCTCTTCTATTAAAAACTCTTTATTAATCTGCTTTATCTATATATCTATTTATTAAAAAAAAAAGCTTCCGAGTGGTTTTCTTATTTAAATTTTTTTTTCCCCCAAAAAAAGTTTGCGACTGCGGAACTCCCAATTTTGATCGCGTCATCTTTTTTTCACACCGCATTTTTTTTTAGGCCGAAGGGCCGCTTTTCTCTTTACTTCTCGACCACGCCAACAAACAAACGGGATCCCAAGTCCTCCTTTCAATTCTTCAATGCAGTGGATCGAGACATCGCGACAGCTCTCGCAGCAGTTTCCCTCGCAGTATCATCGTCAACTTGCACCCGGCAGTACACGAAGAATGTCCAGAGCTCATCCGATTGAGGCGTCGCGAGGGAGCCATCCGGCTCACGGATCGGTACGAGGATATAGACGGCAAGGCGACGGAGGAGAGCGAGAATAGGTACAATGTCAAGCGACAAAAATTCGCCGCCCTCGTGGGTGGCATCGCCGGCTTCGCCCTGTCGATGACGGTTGCAATTCGAACTTTGATGGGTCTGGAGTATAGCTTCATCCTTGGATCGTGGCTCTTCTTCGGCGCTTGGATCGGTGTCCTGTTACAGTGCATCTACTTCATCTTCGAGAGGAACTACATCCGCAACTTCTCGTGCGCCACGCAGCTGCTTTTAGTTTCGACTGTCCTGGAGGCTTGCATGATTGCTCAGATTCTGGTGATATATTCGCAGGGATCCACGTTCTTCCTGAGAACGAGCTCGGGTTGCTGTGTGGGCAGGTCGGAGCACCGTTCCTTATTATGGTGGCGACGCTACTCGTGCCCCGCCGCCCAGATGTTTACTTTGAAGGCCATCTCGTCGACCGCGATTTATCTACTAGCTGGCTATCTTGGGCAACGTGGACTTGGACGAACGACCTGCTCGTCTTGGCTCACAATAAGAAGAAGCTGGCCGACGATGACCTCCCCAAACTAAAGAGGCTTATGAGGGCTGAGTACCTGCTCGAATCTTACAAACTTTCCGCCAGTACTCCAAGCCGTTCCTGACCCTCGTTCGTGGCCACAAGCTCTGGATCTTCCTGCAGTGGTCGCTTCAGCTTTTCATCTGCATTTTCCAATTTTTGCCGCACTTGATCACCTTCTTTTTGATCCGTTTGCTCGAGCAAAGGATGCGGGACAATGGAATCCTTTTGCTGCTTGGCTATTGGCCGCTGCTCTTATTGTTGTCATGGTATCTGGAGATACTCTTATCAACATCATGTTTTGGTTTAGTAACACTTATCTCTACGTCGGTATTCGGAACCAGCTGAATGCTCTGATCTTCGACAAAACTATGAAGCGCAAGGATGTCAAAGGAACTCAAAAGAGCGACGATGGCGAGAAGGCCGGAGATGATTCTAGTAGCACTACCTCCAAATCTGATGATGACGATGGTGATGACGACGACAACGAGCTCAAGGGTCTTCAGCAAGGTATTATAAATCACATCGCTGTCGATTCTCAGCGTTTGAGTGTCTTCTTTGCTTGGAACGTTATCTTCCGGAGACAGTTTACACCATGGCTATTTCTATAACCATCCTTTACCAGATCATTGGATGGAAACCTTTGGTTATAGGCCTCGGCGGAAATATCCTCACGCTTCCTATCAATCAATATTTCGCCAAGATGTACGGTAAATCTCAGGATCGCGTCATGAAAATGCGAGATAGGAGGATGGCAGTTGTTTCAGAAGCTCTTCAAGGCATCCGGCAGATCAAGTTCTCGGCCTTGGAAGAAAATTGGCTCGAGCGTATCGTAGCTGTTCGTAACCTTGAGATGAGGCAGCTGTGGATTGCTTATATGTCAAATGCTGCGCTTCTGGCTATTTGGATCGGAACGCCACTCATCTTGACTGTTCTTTCCCTTTCTACGTACGCGGTCATTCACGGAGAAATCACCCATCGGTCGCCTTTTCTGCTCTCGGTATCTTCCACGAAATCGAGTTTACGTTGAGCGTTGTTCCTGAATTGGTCAACGATCTCTTAGACGCTTTGGTATCCAGCAAGCGTATACAGACTTCTTAGACTCTCCGGAACGCAACGAGGAGGATATCATAGACTCCGACCGCGTGGCATTCTCTAACGCATCGGTCGCCTGGCCAGGAGAGAACAATGAGAAGGAAGATGATCGCTTCGTGCTCCGCGGATTGAACTTCGAATTCCCGAAGAACGAATTGACTCTCATCTCTGGTCCAACCGGAAGTGGGAAGAGTTTGCTTTTGTCCTCGATTATTGGAGAAGCGGATTTGCTGGAAGGCAAAATTGAAGCACCTAAACCCCCTTCGTGGAAAGAAAGGTTCGACGACCGCGCCAACCTGGACAACTGGATCATCCAACGCTCACGGCATACGTCGCTCAGATCCCGTGGATTGAAAATGCAACTATCAAGGATAACGTGCTCTTTGGATTACCTTTCTTCGAATCCCGGTACAAGAAGGTTCTCGCTGCTTGTGCTCTTTCGAAGGACATGGAAATCTTGGAGGACGGCGATCGGACTGAGATTGGCGCGAACGGTATCAACCTGAGCGGTGGTCAGAGGTGGCGTGTTTCTCTTGCTCGTGCTATCTACTCCCGGGCTGCCATCGTTATCATGGACGATATCTTCTCTGCTGTCGATGCTCACGTCGGCGACACATTTTCGACACGTTGTCTGCGGAGAGCTCATGAAGAACCGAACTCAGATCCTTGTTACTCACCACATGCAGCTTTGCTTGCCTAAGGCTAAATTCACTGTCACTTTGGACGCCGGTAAAGTCGATCACGCTGGAGAGGTTACGGAGCTTCAGCGCACCGGCAGCATGGCCAAGATCTCGCCGCTGCCGAAGCCGCCACTAAGAAATCCGAGACCGCACCCCGGCGCCCGGTGAAAGAAACCATCGAAGAAATTGTTGAGAGCCACCAAAGCGAACTTCCGGCCCTCGCTCAAAACGGTGATTCAAATGGCAATGCAAACGGAGAAGTCAGCAAGCTAAAGAAGGCAAGAACTTTTGTCGAAGAAGAGCACAGGGAGAAAGGCGCGGTCAAGCGAGAAGTCTATTTCGGATACCTGTCTGCAACTGGCGGCTGGTTTACCTGGAGCCTCGTGGCCGCCGGATACATTGTTTACATGTGTTTGGACCTTGGTAGGACTTACTGGCTTAAGATGTGGACGTCTGATCACCCCAGGAAGCGGTTGCCCGGTTAATGGTACAGCTCCGTTCCATAGCTTCTCTGTTATGTACCACACCGTGCAGCAGCGAGCTATGTCGGCTACGCAAACGGAACACACGATTACCTACTGGATCGGTATCTATTTCATTCTCAGTCTTGCTGCTCTTATCATCGGAACCGGTCGCTATTTGATCGTTTTCATGGGATCTCTTAGGGCAAGCAGAGTTACCTTCGTCAAGATGACGAACGCAATTTTGAGGTCTCCGATACGCTGGCTGGATACTGTCCCCGTCGGGCGTATCCTCAACAGATTCTTTCCGATTTCACGAAATTCGATTCTAATCTTGGTGAACACATTGGTTACTTCTTGTCGAATCTTCTTGGTCTCGCCGGTGTCATCGTGTCTGGTTTCCTCGTCTCGCCCGTCATGATTGCTATTGCCTTAGTGCTCATGGCCATGTCGTGGTACGTGGCGGATTATTACCTCGGCGCCGCCCGAGAAATCAAGCGTATGGAGTCTAACCTCCGAAGTCCCGTTCTCGAGTTGTTCGGATCTGTCCTTAAAGGTATCGGCACCGTTCGTTCGTTTGGCAAGGTAGAAGAATACGTGGAGAAGATGCACCAGAGGCTCGACAAGCACTCGCAGGCCAGCTACCAGCTTATGCTCGCCAACGCTGGATGTCACTCCGCCTCGGTTTCCTCGGTGTTGCCTTCACGGTTTTCGTTATCGTTTACATCCTGCTGAACAAGGCTATCGATGCTCCCTTGCCGGTTTCGCTATCGCGTTCTCGCTGTCGTACATGGGTAACTGCCTGTGGACTATCAGGCGGTACGCCGATTTGGAGGTGAGTATCTCGTTGCGTAATGTTACAACTTGTATCATTTTATTTTTCTAACACGTTAAATCACAGCTCGACATGAACTCCGCGGAACGTATCATCGAGTACACGCTCCTGCCGACTGAGGATGAATCTGGCACCAAGCCTCCAGCCAGCTGGCCGCACGAAGGCAGGCTGGAATTCAAGGACGTTGTGATGAAATATGCCAAGGACCTTCCGCCGTGATCAAGGGCGTTTCATTCGAGGTCAAGCCGAGAGAACGAGTCGGTGTCGTCGGTAGGACTGGAGCAGGAAAGTCTACACTTACACTTGCGCTGTTCCGTTTTATGGAAACGGACAGCGGCTCTATTCTTATCGACGGCTTGGATATCTCTAAAATGCCGCTGCACGATCTACGCAGCCGGCTCGCTATTATCCCGCAGGATCCCGTTCTATTCAGCGGAACGATAAAGAGTAACTTGGATACCTTCGGAGAGCACACGGACGCGGAGCTCAGGGATGCGCTTGAACGCGTGCACCTCACGGGTCGTCGAGAGGTGAGCCTGTACTTGTCACCCCGCCGACGAATTTAATATCCGCCGCGTCGAGTTCGAACGCTTCGAACGCGAACGTTTTTGAGAAGCTGGACTCGAAGATTTCCGAGGGCGGGTTGAATTTATCGCAAGGTCAGAGGCAGCTGCTGTGCCTCGCGCGAGCACTAATCTCGAGGCCGAAGCTGATGGTGCTTGACGAGGCCACGAGCGCGGTGGACATGGAGCTCGACGCGCTGATACAGAAATCCATCCGCGAGGAGTTCAGCGACTGCACGCTGTTCATTATAGCGCACAGGATCAATACTATTATCGATCTTGATAAGGTTTATTATTGGGGGATGGGAAGGTTTTGGAGTACGATAGTCCCTGGAATCTGTTGCAGAAGAAGGGACTGTTTTACGATATGGTTATGCAGACAGGTGAAGGGGACGTGCTGATTGAGATGGCGAAGAATGCTGATGAGGAACGGAAGAGGGGTGCCGCGTCGTAGGAGAGGTTTTTTTTATGACGATGAAATGTTTATTTTCCAAGGCGGTTTCTTGGGGATAAGAATTTTTCGGAATTTGTTTTTTTTACTCTTCAGGCCGGCGCTGCTTTTATGACATTTTATATCAAAAAGTTTCAGGAAACAGTTTTTTTATTTGCATCACCAGTTGCATTATAAAAATCGTTTTCCTTTTCTTTTTTCGTATAGTTATACCTTAGCATCTCGCATTTTTCGCATTTTATATCAGATATACACTTTATATATATATTTCTTATTTTCTTTTAGTTTTACAAAAGAAATCAACGTTTTTGTCTCCTTTCATCAAAAATTTCCCATAGAATTTGGATTATGGCAGAGCTAGGTTTTTTTCTATATATCACAAAAAATATTTTCTTATTCCTATCTCATACAAATTCGTATCTCTAGACCAAATTCACAAAAAAAAGCTACCAGTTTTTGTTTAATTTTTTTTTCTTCTTCTGCTTTTTGTCGTAATTTTTCTGGCAAACAAAAGTTCATTGCTGTAATAATGAAAGGAAAAAAAAAGGCTAAAAAATGGAGAGAAAGAAAGAAAATTAAAGTATTAAATTCATGAAGTTGTCGTACCTATGTTTTTCGTCCGAAATACCGTTGTCCTTTTTGTGTTGTCATATTCATGTTATACTTAACGTTTAATAAAGAGAAAAAAAATATGATAATGAAAATATGTATATGTATATATAAATATATAAAATTTAAGACCACAATATCGGAGAAAGGGAAAGAGAAGGAACAATAGCTAGAACGAAGTAGTTGACTTCATAACCAAGGGCTTAGATAAATCAAGATTCGGGGTTGGTCGGTCAGGGTAGTATTGCAAGGAACTCCAACGGTAGAATTGTTTTCAAGTTGTAAAAGAATGAATTGAGCAAAATATCATACAGCAAGCTAGATCATAGTTTTCATAAGAGTATAGCTAGGAAAAAGCCTACGTTTCTTGATCTACGATTTATATTTTCAAAGGGCAATGCGCTCAACCGAGTGGTCCGCGTAGATAGTCATACTAAAGCAAAAACTGTAACGTTCTGGAAAGATCATACCTACTTTCCTACTTTTTTCATATACCAGAATTGTTTATATGCAAAAAGCTACACTAAAAAAAAAAAAAAAAAAAAAAAAAATAAGAAACAGTATATTATTATTATTATTATTACTACTATTATTATTACCTTATCCCTTTTGCTTAAAAATTGTTGAATTCGCTATTAAAATAAATAAATAAATAGCTTCCTCAGAATGTAATCCTCGAGTACTTTCTTTATTACTTCTTTCTACTAGTAACTTCTATTTGTTATCCGTACTTCCCATTTAAATCTATAAAGTCTACCACTTCTACGGTGCATCTTCTGGTAAAGTAACAATGCGACCTTACGCTACCCATCGATGTGAGGACCGTAACGATGTTCCGGATGATTGATCAAAAACTTTACCAGCTGTTTTTTGTTTGTTTAATATCAGTCTTACTCGTAAAACGGTAGTGAATACTTCTTTCGTGAAACGAATGATTACGCACCTTTCTAAGAGCTGCTTTCGCGTACCATACGGAAGCATCGATCCTGCAAAAAAAAATTTTTTTTCTGATGGAAACAACTTTCATAGGTATCAGACAAATATCTCTTAATCATGAGAAATACCAGTATATAGATTAGTATGGCCGATTACTCCAACAACATACGTTAATTCGCTATGCTCGAACTCTTAAATATCAACATTTGGGCATAAACGAACGGCGCTAGAGTCGATGGATAAAAGTAATATCTTTGGATCCAACATCACAGGCAATGCCAGTTCAGAGGTCTTTGAGCCGATACAAGTAGTTTACCTAAGCCCACCATATGCCGGACCGACGCCCTAGAAATAAATTCGCTACGTACGATAAGATCACAAACAACGTGGGTATTGCCCCAACCGCATATGCAGCGCAAAGTGTATTCAATCACTGAGAGAAATACGCGATATTTAGTCTATGTTCCAAAGCCGAGATAGCCAGAAGCAACTAGAAAGTTGAGATTCGCAAGTCGAAGAGCAAAGTCGCTATAGACATATAGTATTCTCTGGGCATTTTGGTGGCTAGCAATTTGAATATTCCGGTAAAAGTCATCGTATGCACCACCAGGCAATGATAAGTGCAGTCTCAAATTCTTGTACTTTGTCGTAGACTTTCGTCGAAGCTATTAAACTTCGAAGTAATGAAGAACTTCAGCTGGCCAGATATTCAGGGTTTGTTTACGAAAATCTCACGCCACTGACTGCAATCCATAGGGACGCTCTACTTGGAAAACAAGAGCCGAAAACAAGAGCCGCACGATAATCATCACCTCATCTCCAGGTAGAGACGTGGAATAGATAACCTTCTTCGCCGGCGATCGGATAAACTTGTCATCTCGCATGAGTGGAATGATAATGACAGCCCTTTTAAACGGTGCTTTTTCTTCAGACCGCTGCGGAGTAGCGACAGGGGATTTCTTTTTATCAACGGGTCAAAACATCTTTCATACCTCTCACCATAATGTATACCCAACGTGGAAGCTATAACGATAAATGCCAAAGTACGGATTAGTACGAGCTGTAAGCGCTCGTAAGCATACGTCGATTTCGCATTGCACATTTAACGCTTCTAACACAACAGGGCTAATTGATATGACGGAATCCCTCTTGAATTGTAAGAGGGATCATCCAAGCCTCGCATCCGAATACCGCGTCTATGTCTCTGTAGCAGGTTGCCGTTTTATGATACGACCGTAAACGATATGGGTATGCTCGCATCGCATGCGCAGTACACTATTATACAGTACCCAGGTAGTGAATGATCAAGTGATATTCAATATTTGAAAAGCATTGCTGCGCCATCGACATATCTTGAATTTACTAAAGTCGAGGACGGTAATTCCGAAATCGAAGTACCACAAGCACGCAGAGTTGAAGTAAGCCGGCGTCCATACATTACAGCGCAAGGACGTCGGGCGAGTTTCTGATAAAGTGTAGGCATGGGCGAACAAATTATACACTTTCATAGGGGATTATTTTCGAAGTAAGGAACTGCTCAAAGTCCCCGAACAGCATATTCAACCCGTAAACCCCAAAATGCTGACGGCAAAAAGCACTGCGATAGAGACATTTGAACGTAGAAGCGAGAACTACCGCGCGATAATCACCATTCTCCATTCTCTTCTGCAAATCGCTAGAATCGATTAGGTAAAACGAATCGTCGACGACTTCACTTCGTAAAGGAGGCCGCTCCAACTAGAAATCATACTCACGAATGTGACGTCAGGGAAGGACGCAATATAGAAAGGTTATCCTTTTCCAAAACTTCAAAGTTCGCATCGAAATTTCGTGTCGGTGAGATGATATGAAACTAGGTATAGGCGGGGATAGCTCAGAGTGACCCATAATTACTCTGCGCTTTCCACCTGAGCGATAATGTCCTTACCTAGATCAAGTTGAGGAAGAAATATTTACCGAGAGACTTTGCAGCTTTATTAAGAAAAGCAGCTTCTGGCTATAGTGCAAACCCACTAGCGACCTTCTAGGATTAACTGAATATCAAGAGTACAATGAAATGCGATATTTGGAAGCTTTGAACTACACGAGGGATGAACAAGTAGACATAATTGCCCCCCGAATTCACGCAGGTAGCCGGACGAGCGAAAAAACATCGCCTCCGGATAGCTCTACGTTGCGTAACAATCTCGAAACCCATTCGAGTTAGCTATTTGGGACAAGTTCTTGTGAATACAGAGCGTATGACTTTATCATACTTTAAATACGGTATTTAAACCAGAGACTATCAGACACTATCTATAAATCAAGGTTTCATCCAATCAGCCGCACACTCTCTATACGTACAGAACAAACGCGAGCTTAACAGACACAAAGCATAGAGCCCAACGATTGCTGTTGGAGGATTACCTGTCCGCTAGGCTTACTATCCTGAACAACGAGACAGAAAATGCTTCAGTCACATATAGAGCTCGGAGTGCTCTACCAATGGCGTGGTGGATATGACCTTGTTATACGCCGCTCTACTCAGTACGTAGCGTAGAAGGTTAGATAGAGAGCGTATATACACCGTCGACGCAGCTGTCATACGCAGGAGTACCTTACCAGCACCGTCAATATATTTCTGATTTAATGATTGACTGACTAAATCGAGCACGGCACTTTAATAGAACGTTAGCGAGCGCGAACTAGAGTCAGCATATGTTTTGTAGAGTTGTAGAGGCTTTCGCAATATAAACGGGAACAAATATGTGTCAAAGAAGATACAAGGCAATTAGCATTACATGCGAGTAGAGTAGATTAGATGGCGCCTAACCAGATGGTAGCGAGACTCATAGGCAGAAAGGCTTTCTATGAGTCGTCGTATAATTTTGGTGGATGGGCGCGAGCTGTGTGATATTGATAGCAGTCCCTTACCAGCGATGCATGTTCTTGAACACGCAAGGGTACACGGTCTACTTATAACGAATATATATATTTCGTGGTTTCCCAATAGATGGATATGCGTAATATCACAAAGAAAAATCGTAGACGAAACAGCAGAAAGCTTCGCGTCAATACCGTAGCCGGAAGGCTTGATCAAAAAAAGATGAAACCGCAGCATATTCTTACTTCAAAGTTCATATTTAGGCCGGCGAAGAACTTTTGATAGTTCGTCGAAACCGATCAAACTTTCCATAAAGCGATCTAGAACATTGAAGAGACTGCCATAGATACAGACGTTGCGAGGATACATTTTCTACGATTACATCCTCGAGCGAAGGGTGGAAAAGTTTCGATACGGGCCGAATCGGTACAATGCTGATACCTCCCTGGCTTCTGGAGTAGCAGAGGTGTTATTAGTGCCGTCTAGCGAAAGCTAATGTATCGCCTAAAGTCATGACGGGCAGCTACGAAAGCATTTCAGCTTTAGAGTTTTCTCTCAGGATAGAAATCCATCTGGAGCCAAGCGAGGGACATGAGCAAACCGCGATAGTAAATCTGACGGACATCATCTTTTGACGGCCATTAGATGAAGCCAAGCATCGGAAATATAAATTAAACGATCTCTTAGAGACAGGATAATTGGCTAAATCTGAGAATCTCAAATCCAGGGCAAATCAAAAGCCGGACCCAGGACTAAGAGCGTTCTGCATACCCCAGAGTTCACATCAAGGCCGCGTAAGAGGCATAGTTCGAATGTTCACGAGAGATGTAGGACAATCGCGAGGACGAGTAATATCCATACTAGAACATTGCCTCTCTAACAGATGTCTTCCGTCTTATTGGAGACGATGAAACCACGAGAATTCCATAAAACCGTTTCTGGATTTAGCAGGCTGTTCAAGCCGGAGTGGAGCCACGATATCGATTGTTAAAACTGTAGCTGACGCATGCGCGGTCAATGGATAAAGAAAACGCTTATGCCCTTGCAATTTATAAAGGAGCCGTCCTGCTTCGCCGAGTGGATTGCGGAGCCTATGAAGATGCGACAATGACTAAGTTAAGTTTTGTTCATGGACCGCCGATCCGTTTGGGATTCGCTGGACCCTAGAATTTCACACAGCATCACTCCAAAATGAAGCAAAAGGACGAAGTTCACAAGAGTTACTTCTCATACCAGCAACTCCACGAAGCCGCCGTGCCTTTCTGAACCACGTATAAATCTATAATTTCCATAGTAACGATCTCTACTAGCGGAAAACGCATGCTACTAATCAATCATCTCTTGGTCTTGACCGGTGTTAACGGAGACATGCAATTGTCTCTGAGGTTATGAATGCAGTTTACGATAATTCACGTTATTGGGAAGATATCTTTAATAGTAGCACCGATTCTGGACTTACTTCCAGCAACCGTCGCATACTGGTATTAGGTTGATCAAGCGGACTTCATATACTAAGCTTGAGTACTGTAGAGCCGAACTCCCCCCGATACCCAGATTGCTATAATGCTCAACATATTAGATTATGGATTCATACATTAGCGCGTACGAGAATGTAGCCGGGGATCAAGGCAGCATCGGTCACAAAGGCATAGGGTACCGAGTGGCTATTCAGTATATATGTGATGATTATGCATCCCTTGCCATATTGCTCTACATGCATTTCAAGCCACAACCTGCGCACCGCGCCGCATATCAAAGGGAGCTTCAACTACTGGCCTTGGGATACTTAACATCTCATCCAGACCATTTCGCGCTGTATAGTAAGGATCCCACCATACGGAATGGAGCCTTGTTGTTCAAATTTTGCAGATAGGACTTATCGGCATGAGACGAACTCCCTATACCGATAAACTGAGCGCCTAGTGGCGTAGTAAGAACGCCGGCGGCAGATATTACTGAAATTCTGCCATGCGGCACTACTTTGATAAGTAAAGATTGAACAAAAACCGCACGACCTCTATGATAAAAAAGTAGCCTACTTTCCAATTCTATGGCTGTATTGAAGGGCAACGATGCCAATATTCGCGCTTAAAATATACAGTACAAACAGCAGTTACACGCATTATAAATTTGCGCCTTGTGAAGAGAACGCTTCCTATCAACTTATAGAGTAGCAATGTATTCTTCAACTGATTTTTAATTTGTCCAACTTGATTTACGTCTTGAAGCGCGCTAGGGATCATCGTATAATCTCCTCCAGGGTGATGGAATGGGCTTGAGCTCCTTGCACAGCCAAGCGCTTAACGTATATTAAATCGATTGTCCAATTGACTATTTGATATAACGATATAGCCGTTCAATAATATATATAATTCCCAAATTGAAATATAGTTTCACGATGTACTTACTAGGAGGCATGTCTTTCATATATTTCGCTTTATGTGAAAATATCCTAAGGGTTCCTTGTTTCATAGACGCTCTGTTATGTCTAAATTCCCCATTCGCTCTCAACCTCAAATGCTGTGTGTCACAAGCCAAGCGCTAATGTAGTAAATTTACAATCGTTTCAAAAACATTCAAATTGTTTCTTGTAAAAGTTGTGCTTAATTTGTAAGCTGTATCAGGGAAGATGAACAAATAGTACTGTTACAAATAGAGCTTTCTTTAGCTAATATATCGGGTAAATCAGCTACAATGAAACATTTGATGTGGATGCTAGCAGATGAGTAGGTTGAATGGATCGATGAGAGTACTGAAAAATCCTTCGGTTACCATACACGAAATTCCACTTGTCATGTTGTTTACAGTGAAAGATTCTGAGGGAAACGGTTGAACCGGCTACAATTACCCTTCCGAGCTACCGCTGCTCTTCGCAATTATACTCCGTATCTGCCGTTCTAAATCATCTCACTCCCAACGCTTTATTTCTCAATGAGAACTTATTGAAAAAAAAAAAAAAAAAAAAAAAAAAAAAAAACTGCAGGGCTAGCCAATTAAAATCCAAAGCTCCTTTATTTTTTAAAAGACCTGCATTGTGTCGTTGAAAAAAAGGGGTTTTTTTTTTCAAATCGAGTAAGTACTAAGAAAACGGCATTGCTTTGACCACCTGCCGTGCAGTTTGTGGATCAAGAACCTTTTAGAACTTTATAAGTAATTGGTGCGTAGTTTTGCAAGGGAAGGGAAAAGGAGCGAGAGAGAGAAGGCAGGGCAAGGGTTATACTAGCCAGCTATATAATATAACCGGCGATGAAATGGGTGGTATAATCACGGAATCAGAGGGATCTCCTTTCCATTTTGCTCGTATTAATTTAAGGGAAAACGGAGGCCGACATTTTAGCCTAGCAACAAGCTAGACAGCCCTCGAGTAAAAAATGTAATAACTGGGGGGGCGGGGGGGAGGAATATTTTACCCTGCCGCGAGACCCTTGAAAAGAAAGGCATGTCGAGCGAAAGAGAAGGCGCCGTCGGCGACAGGGCGGGTCCCCCCCCTTAGGGATCGGAATGCGAAGAAATTATAGAGAGCGTCAAAATAAAGAGAACTAGCGAAAAAAAAAAAAAAAAGCCTCATACCCTGTAAAATATCAAAAGCGTCTGGTTTTGGGGGCTTCTCTGGAATACTAATATCCGTTGATTCTTAAGGGTTCCATAGCACCTGAACAACGCAAGGGATCCTTATTTTTTAATATGCTATCTTTTTAATTTGTTTATTACACAAAGGTGTCTTATATGTTTACAATCCTGATACTAGTGCTTATTTTACTTTTTTTCCCTTGTGTTGCGTTACGTCCGGATACATATACATGTCAGATTCCTCTCACCGAACACAAAGATTTCTTTGTGTAAGATCTTCAGAGGTAACCATGCCGACATTTCCGAGAGCAACGGAAATATCACTAATTACTCTAGCTAATACGGCAGTGGTCCTGTAATGAGCCTTCTGGCGTCTATCATATGGTTTCCCTATCTTACTTAGTGTTGTCTGGAACCTCAATGTCTGTTGCAATTGATATATAATATTATTAATAAAATATATAGTGTTTCCCTGAAATTTCCAAATCTCGGTAGCTCTTGCAGCTACTGCTTCGTGCGCGTGCTGTATCACTCTTATGATCTGATTTATTATCTTTCGTTATTATTTTGTTTTTAGGATACTCGGGAATTCGTCCCCCTTTGCTCTCTGTTGCAGCTTTTATCTGGAATGCGGTATTATGCGCTCAGAACTAAAAAAAAAAAGGGACAAGAAGCGTTAGCTGATAAGAAATTGTTAATAGGTTGCTCTGCCTTATTATAGAACATTTGGGGGAGATATAGTGATGTAGCCCTATTTTTTTTATTTTTTTTTTCTTTTTTTTCTTGGTGGGTGGTTAACGTTAAGGTAAGGCTGTTATTATCCTCTCGGTTCGTAACATACTGGACTCCTCGAACATCAGTTCTTTTTTAAACAGCCCGTACAAGGTGCTTCCTTATGGCCCTTCTCCGTTTTGATAGTTGTGTATATGCTATTTATCTTCGTCTGTTAAAACAAACCCTTGCACGGGGCACAGCTTACGGTAAACCGAGCTCTTGCAATATGTATACAAAACTCGCATGCATACCTTCGCTCCCTTAGAAAAAAAAAAAAAAAAAAAAAACTTTAAACGCCATTGTGATTAGAGAGAAATGCTTTCGACGTGCAGATTGATGTACGATGATACATATCCAACGCTTAATAGATCTCGAAGGAGAAAATCGCACGAAAAGGAGACGGACGGAGGAGAAAAAAAAAATTATTAACTTTTCAATGTACCTAAGATGTGCAAGTAGACGACGGATACTGCCGATGAACCCGAAGCTATATTCAATGTCAATGCAAAAGTGCAAAAAGGAACAATAAAATGAGATTCTCTTGAGCTAAGACTCTAGAGTAATCCTTAAGAGAAACGAAAAAAAGATTGCCACCACGAACGGTGGCTTTTTGTGGGGAAATATGACGGAGGAAGAGCCAATTAGAGAGCTCTTCTCCAGGAGGCCTAGCGGGAGATGCATATTGCCTTAAGGACCCTCCTCTTTGAGATCGTAATAGCGTTTACTTTTGTTACAGTATCAGTCGAGCAAGGTGTTAGGTAGTAGGTACTAGGGGAGGACAGCCTTTCCTTAATGATCGATAAACAATAGTAATTGTTTCTTATCGTTTGTGTTTTTTTATGACCGCCGACCACCAATAGCAGACGATCAGCAAGGATCTCCCCTTCCCCGATCATTTGCATGGTTGGCGGTCATAATAGCGGTTGTCTTCCTTTTTTTTACCCTTCGCACACGCGTTTCTCTTAGCTTCTTTTTTTTTTTTTTTTTTTTTTTTTGATTTCTTAATCATTTCTCCAAAGGGGAAGTATGCTTTTTTATTTCTGCTGTGGGAATAAGTGATGAGAAAGTACATTACAGAGTCTTTCTGCTACAAACCCGCGCTGTAACTCGTACTTGACAGTGTAAATTATGGTTTATTTTTTCTCCCACACTGCAAGTTGAGAACAGACAAGAGAGCTAAGAAGTGAAGTAAAGTCAGGAAGGAGGTACATACAATACATGACAGTTAGTAAACAGAGTATCTTTACCGTGCATGTACGAGAGTCTGCACTGTGATCTCGCTATTCGGTGGAGTATCTCACTTTGTATTCCTTTCTCTCTCTGCATCGGAATCAGTATACAGCATTGCTAGCACTAGTGAGACACGGAGGAGAGAAAAACACAGGGAGTTACTTAGGTTAAGATACAAACTTTTTTTCGTCTTTGTTTCCTCTTTTCAGCGTTAGTTTCGATCTCTAAGAGCAGATTAGAGATCCTTACGGTCTAGCTTGGGTATCTGCTTGCAGTGTTTCTTTCTATAGCACATCCTGGGGGTAAATTGATACTGTGATTCGTATTATATCTTATTCTTTCATTTTATAAATAATTATTTTATTTTATTTTTATTTTTATTTTTTTTTATTTATTTATTTTTTATTTTAATTTTGCGGGACATGCCACTGCCAAAATAATACATACCCACTTTACGCCAAACGCACCCAAAGAAAGTGCCCTTCCCACACACCACACCACCACCCACCTTCAAATTTTATTATTACACACATCAAAAAAAATACCACTAACTAACCACCACAATTTTTTTTTTTTTTTTTATTCTTCTCCCTCTTCCATCACCATCACCACCACCACCCTCCCCTTCACTTTCTTCAATCAACTTTACTCATTATTACTACTACCTACTCTCCTACTACTACTCAGTATTGCCCTTGTCATTATCGTGTTTAAACCCTTCTGTCGTTCGCATTTTGGAGAGCAAACCCTCCCGTGGAGAGCTAGAACCGCTGAAAGTTTTGTTACTTTGGAAACGCTATCACAAGCCAATAAACGTCACGGATTACCAGCCTGTAATCCAGCCCTCCCTTCAACAGACCTGCAAACTCTCGAATCTCACGATACCTGGGCCTCTAGGAATCACTCCATCAAAGGATACAAATCAATTTCAATTCTGAGACGGCTACGGACGTCTACCTGCCACCAAATGAGGGCTATTCCTCTCACCATCCATTGGCACCAAGAGAACCAGGCAATCTATTCGGCTCACTTTGAACCAACGGGAAACGACTAGCCACTGCTGGAGGCGATAACAATGTCAGCGGTAAGAAGAAGAAACCAAAAAAAAAAAAAAAAAAAAAAAACCAATCTTCATTTTCGATTCAGCAAATTTTGACGCTGGCTCGGGGCTGTTTGCTAATGTTTATTTGGACGGCTTCGAATAGCTTTGGAAACTTTCTGGGAAGACGACCGGAAGGTTAGCTACCTCAGCACACTGAGCAAACACACGCAGGCCGTCAATGTCGTACGATTCTGCCCCAGAGGTAGGTCCCACGCGTTTTTCCTTTTTCACCGGTCCCTTGAATAGTACAGGGAGGTCCTTGTCGTGGTCTCTTCATTCCATTACTGACATAATGCCTTCTACAGGGGAGATGTTGGCATCCGCCGGTGACGATGGAACGTCATTTTGTGGGTACCCTCGGATATTCACACGAACAAGGCTTTTGGGGAGGAAGACCTTGACGATAAGGAAACATGGAGGCTGAAACACATGTGCCGTTCGATGGGATCCGAAATATACGATCTTGCGTGTCGCCAGATGGCGAATTTTTCATAACCGGGAGCATGGACAACATTGCCCGTATATACAATTCACAAACTGGTAAGTAAATGGAAATTTTTTTCTGCCTTCTCCAAGAGAAAATTTTTTTTTCTTTTTTTTAATGTTGTTGCTTGTATCACATTTCTGACGGTTTCAAACAGGCCAGATAATACGCCAAATCGCCGAACACCAGCACTACGTCCAGGGCGTAGCTTGGATCCTTGAACGAATACGTTGCTACACAAAGCTCGGACCGCTCCGTACACATTTACACACTGAAGACCAAGGATGCCAATTTACCCTGTCGCAACACGGCAAAATCTCCAAGATGGATCTGCCACCGACCAGAAGGACCACATCAAGCAGCCCGGCCCCACCGGACTTGAATCTGAATCAACGCACCGGCACAATACAACATCCGACGTTTCTGGCGCACTGGCATCCCCTGTTCCATCAACGCCCGGTACCCCCACTTCGTTTTCGATGCCCATGAACCCACCGCTCAAAGCACATAGCCGCAGATCGTCATTCAGCTCGTCACCGTCGCTACGCCGATCTACATCACCCTCGCCTGCTCTTCCGTTACCAGCAGTCAAGCCCGCGGATTCGCCGAAGTTGTACAGCTTAGGTGCTCGCAATCATATGCTATATTGCAACGATGCATGACCTCGTTCTTTAGGCGGCCTTACCTTCACTCCGGACGGCAGCTTACTGCTAACGCCATCCGGTCAGTACAAAGTGGCCCACCCCTTGAACGACGATGGTATCAAGACTGCAGACGACATTATCAACACTGTTTACATCTATACACGAGCGGGGCTCAATAAGCCGCCGATTGCGCACTTACCCGGCCACAAGAAGCCTTCTATCGCCGTGAGCTGCTCGCAATCAAGTACAACCTGAGAAAATCTTCCGTTGCGACGAAGCACATCACGGTCGACACGTCTTCCGGGATGAAAACATGACCGCCTTGCCGCCTCCGGCAATGAACCAAGACAAGGAAGCGCCGACTTCCGCTCCATCGGGTTCTACAACACCGAGCGGTTCGAGTGCTGCTGCTACGAATGCCGTATTTGCTTTGCCGTTCAGGATAGTCTATGCAGTGGCCACGCAGGACTCGGTATTGATATACGACACACAGCAACAGACCCCACTTTGTATAGTCAGCAATTTGCACTACGCCGCTTTTACCGATCTTACCTGGTAAGTTCATTTCCCTAACCTGATGCTGCCCTATGACGTACTGACATAATTCCTAGGGCACCTGATGGCCTCACGCTTCTCATGTCGTCCACGGACGGTTTCTGTCCGTCGTTACTTTCTCGCCGGGTGAACTGGGAACCGTATTTTGATGGCCCTGCTATGACGCCAATGACACCTAGCCTCTCCGCCACGACCATGCAGGCACCCTTCCGAGCGACTCGTCGAGCTCTTCCTTCAACAACTCACCGTTCCAGGAACCCTACCGCTTACCGCCACAACACCGACCCGGGCGCCGCCGCTTCGCCTGCCCGGTCGCTGAGTAACTCTAGCATAGCGACGATCACGAGCATGGCGCAATACGTACCCGCGACGCCCTCGTCGGAAGTTAGGAACGACCCGACGCCGATCATATCCAGCGTCCCCGGTGTTAGTTCGACGTCACGGGTAGCTCGAGGTTCCGCTAACGACGCCTCCTGCTACCACGCCGCCAACTACGCCGGCTACCGCTGTCCCGACCGTTTTGGGCAAGAGAGAGGCGAGCGCTACGAAGGAAAGCGCGCCCGAAGCGACTGTTGAGCCGGAGACCAAGACCGAAGAGAAGAAGGAGGTTAGCGAGGCGGATAAAGGGGCGACAAGAAGAGGAGGAGAATTGCGCCGACGCCGGTTAGTAGGGACGAAATGCAGTCGTAAAAATGAACGCCTACTAAATCTATGTAATATTTGGCAGGGTGTGTTTTTGTATTACCTATTTCTTTTTAATTGGAGTTCCCTGGGCCTTTTGTCCACGGAACTGACCAAAAAACATATTCACTTCTTAATATATGCATTAGGATGGATTTTTTCTCTGTTCTCGACAGTTGAACTGGAGATGCTTTTTCTTTTCCACCTTCGTCAAATAGTTTGGAGAACTTCTCTATTCATTTCCCCCCTTTACTTCTCACCTCTTTCCTCTCCCTATTTCATTTCACTACGTGAGTTTATAGAGATATACAGAATAACTGGACTTTTTTCAAGGCGTATGTTTTGCTAGCTTTCCCTTTTTTGTGTTCTGCCTGCCTTTTTCCCAATACACGTTTCCCATGAGTTTTACGAATATATCGATTCCCGTTCTCCCCTCCCCCCTTTCTAGTCTCTTAGGAGCTTTCTGTTGGAGGAAATTATCGGTTTATTATCGAATCAAATATATTTAAAACTTATTTACCACTTTATTGTTTTGTCGTATCTTTTCTCCCTTAACACCTGCCTTCCCCCTGTTCTTCTATTGCAAACTGTTTCTACTATAGCAAGTATACACATTATTGGTAAACGCGAGTTGGATGGAACCTGTATTTATTATTGTAATTTTTCTTTATTGTAGTGCTGCGGATTCTCTCTTTTCCTTTTTTTTTTTTTTTTTTAGAGCGGCTTAGCATTAGCCGTCTCGAGATAAATGTATTCTAGTATATTCCCGAAAAGAGATTAAAGTAGGAAATTGGTTTTTTATATATTCAAAGAAATTTAACAAAATACACAATACCTATCGTTAGTAAGTATAGAATACCTAGGTAGTTTGAAGTGGAGAAATTATGGAAGCTTTTTTGCACTTGTGTGCTTTAGCCAAGGAAACTAGAATTTTCTGGTTTTTTTTTTTTTTTTTTTTCTTTCTTTCTTCGGAGGGAGACTTGACTAGGGTTATTGTTACTTCTAATAATATTTGGTGAGCTTATAATAAGTATTGATTTCAGCAAGTAGAAACAAACAAACAACTTCAACAAACAACAGTATCTAGATTTCGATCTAAACCGTTAACTTAAGTGCAATATTAATATTCTATATCACCGCCAGTTGATATCCGTATCCTCACACTCTAGTCCTTCATACTAGCGCATATTATCAAAGTGACATACATCAGCGTTTGGATAAGCATCTAACTAGCGATACCTCGTACTACTCTATCGAGCAAACGTATTTGTTGATTTTGTTATTATAGCAGAAGCGGACGGGTTTATTCCATAATTAGTTCGAGTTAAGCTTCCAAGGCGTAAACGCCGCAACTATATTAAGTGACCCGGGCCATCAGGAAATATACATTCGACTCAAGTACGCTTCAGGTGGCATAGTGCTACCAACGTTAACGATGCGTTACGATACTGGTAATTATTTTCGTAGTCATCTATTCAGGGTGGTTTACTATAATACAGGCGTACTATGTTGGGTCTGCTTGGATGATAAACACTCTTCGAAACGAAATAAGCAAGGCGCACGCAGGATAATATCCATTTGAAGAGTGGGACAAAACATGAGTATTGGTGAACAACTCTACGATAAAGAGTAGTAGAACCCACCCCGCGCTCGGCGGCATAACGAAAACGTGAAAGTACTCGGGCTGCATACCGAGAATTGATACTATTGCATGTTTTGCTAATCGACGCGCACTGCGTGTGACCTTCCATGTGATATTCTAAGCGCTACCATACTGGCATCATAAACCACACGAGTCAATACGCAACGAATCAGAGGAACGATAGGTCGTAATTCTTAGATTAGAGCTAACCATCTTCTATACAACACGCGCGCGATCCGAGCCGCGAGGCAGCGACGGCGTCGTAATGCTCATGTTATATTTCCGGTTTTGTTCGTTATAAACGACGGAGAACCGGCTTCTCTGATAGTAGCTGATTCTTTTCTTCTATTGAAAAAGCTTCAGGGTACTGAACGATAGCATAGTTGGAAAATTGATTAGTGCAATGCATCGCCTCGGCCCTTGACGATAAAATCGCGATGCACAGGGTGCTATGCCCTTCTGGAAACACCGGCATAAGCATAAAGGCTTTTTGTATTAATGACTGGCGTAAATCCGGACAAATGCATCGACGATAAGGGTAGTTAGAACGCCTCACGTCCGAACCATAAACAAAACCGAGGAAATCAAAGAGGGTAATCGAGTCAATACGGCTAGCAATATCCCCAACGCATCATACGTTCTCATTTTGATTCCGGGTTCGTTGCGGCCTCATCATAACGACACGAATGATTATGGTCAAGTATCCGCTTTGGTGACATCTAAAGCTAGCTCATCTACTACCAATCAGCCGATATCTCACCCGTCGCTAGTTGTAGATGAACTCGTTACTTCGTTGACGACTGGTAGCTAGCGCTAGCTTCTGCAAGATACTAACTGATTTATCCACGGCAACAGCGGCAGGATAGATCTAGTGTGAAACCGACTTGTTTGAACGCAGACAATCTGACAGGAGCATACGTTCATCCTGCCTTCATATTCTCTATCTACTCATGGAGATTCCTCTGGCGAACCTTACCAGCAAACGATAACGTATCCAGATTGATCGTTTGTCGAGAAATGTTGAATGTTGAAAGCCTACAACGAGGAGGCGATACACGACGACACACGATCAAACTCACCGCTTATAAGCTTTCTAGTTTTTTGGATCTTGCGAAGAAGCGGTAAGATTCAAACGACATCGACGGATAAATTTTGCATCAGTTGATTGGCAGAGCGGGATATTGTAAAATTCATCTCATCGCCTTCGATACAAAATTGATCAACCCTTCGCATCAGGGACCGCTGTGCAGAGGACTCTCTCGCAAATGGCTTTGGGAGCACTCGAGCGGGTCGATATTCCAAATTAACTAGAGCGGCTACGTTTCGGTATCGAACAGATAGAGACATATAGAGTTAGACAGAATCGGAGAAACGCAAGTATAAAAAAAAAATGAATACTAGTTGACGAGCTCGAGACGGCCGGATTTTGCATAATGCGCCGCTAACGGTGTTCGCCACAGGGCTCTACTATACAGCAGTCACCATATCAAGTTCTCGCGATAATTGGTCTCAAAAGCAAGCCCATTCTGTTCCGTAAGCCTTCCGAAAGGAGTATAGTCTTATGAGACACGAATATTCGCGTGACCGATATGTAGATTTTACCAACCAGCAGCCGTCCCGATTCATATGGCATCAGTAATATTGGAGGTGAACGGGCTGCATAAGCTATGTTGTAGTAGACAATACAAAGACGCGGGGTACGGAGGCAAGGGGATAATTCTTATTAGAACATCTGGAGACAGTCTAACTTTTAAATTGATTGAACACGCCTCCTGGGATAATGACATGCAGCATTGCGTTTCGTGCCGTG
The DNA here is from genome assembly GCA_002224055.1 of Pezizomycotina sp. ARF18. Lineage (NCBI taxonomy): Eukaryota > Fungi > Ascomycota > Pezizomycotina sp. ARF18. The sequence continues at coordinate 318 of AZLU01000006.1, read as the reverse complement.
GCTATCTGGATCGATACGGATGCTTACATATAAAAGCAAAGTCGCCGCACCGAGCAGGTTGAGGGATTACCAATTGATTACTCTTGAAGTCGACGGCATATATATTTCTATTCTGTCCGGCTGCGCATTTCTGAAAAGTACGCTAGGCGGGATGATATTCGCGAATTTAACATTCAGCATCGGGATTCGGCCGGGATATAATATCTTCATCGCAATCTCTAAGCTCAGGGGATAAACATCTACTCCGATGAAAAACTAAACTGCCTGGGTCTTCGATATTACTTTCTATTTCTATCTGAGACTAAACAATGATAATAT